>JAGKPY010000136.1:0-34251 GCA_022609225.1 Boeremia lycopersici
TATCTAAGAGTAAAAATCTCTAATACCTTTACTATTTATAGTATAAATTTGCTCTATCTTTTAAAGTATACTATAGAATAGTATAAGTCTTATAGAATAAAGCAAAGTTAACCTACTAGTTTAGAAATAACTAATAGACTGTTACTCTAACTATTACACGCAGAGAATAAGTATAATATTAATATTTTTAGGCACTTACTATAAGTAGGTAAGTATAGAGTCTGTAACTTTACTCTTACCTTTACTACACTAGCTATAGGTATATTAACACTAACTTTTAAACTTATCTTATAACCTTAACTACTATAACTACTATAACTATAGTATAACACTCTCTTTACCTATATACCTACTACTACTATACGCCTCCTACTATAGTATACCTACTACTATAGCTCCCTATAAAAATACTATAAAAGGTAGCCTACCTTCTACTAGAAAGACTATGCCTAGTAATATAAGAAGTAGTAATAGTCCCTATAATAGTCCTTTATAATTATATACTAATTCTAGATAGTCCTAACTAGTAACTATACTTCTACTAGAGGTAGCTCTAATAACTTATACTTAGCTAGGAAGATAGCATATAAGACACCTATAAATATAATAAGTAAGATAAAGGCCTCCTCTACTTTAAAGCACTCTAAGATCTTATATACTTATAAGAAGCTAAGAGTGCTAATATATTATAGTATATTAAAAGTATATAGCTTAGCTAAATATAGAGGGTACACCTAGAAGTAATTAGCTAGAAGTAAGTAATATAGGTATTACTTATTTAAGACTATTACTAAACTATTATAGGAATAGCTCTACTAGAGATTAGGCATTATTAAAAGACTACTAGCACCCTATTACTACTATCTTCTTTCTACTACTTAATTTAAGAGGTAGGTAATAAGCTTTCTTTATAGCTAGACCTCTAGTAGTAGGCTTAAGCTTTTAATACACTATAAGAGGGAGCTAAGGACTTTCTTACCTAGGTTCTAAGTAGTATGTGTTTACTTATAATAGTCTATAATAGTCTAATACTTTCTAGCTACTAACCTCTATACTATGTATGCTAAATATATTATAATTATGCCTAGTAATATACACCTTACTACTAAGTATATATCTATTCTTAGTAGTTAGCTATAGGTTATTAGGACCTAGGATATAAAGGTTAAGAACTATAGAAGTATAGTAGCTTCTATTAACTAATAATACTGCTATTAGGCTAAGTAGGACACTAAGAAGAAGAAGAATAAAGAAAGGCAGCATGCTATAGAAGAAGATAATAATAGTAATACCCCCTATAATAGTAATAATAAGAATACTAGCATCTATATACTAGATAATAGCAAGAGTAATAATAGTAACTAGAAGACTACTACTAACTCTAATATAACTATTATACTAACTATTATAGATAGTAGTTCTAGTTTATCTTTATTTATATTAAGCATAGCTACAATTCTTAACTAATAAATAAGTAACCTAGCTAACTAATTATAATATATAAATAACCTAGGTATTATATTCTTAATACTTCCTAGTTAGGACCTCCTATTTATAGTAGGTATTATATTAGGTCTTCTAGCTCCCCCTACTTATAGGATAATATAAGGTATAACTTCTAAGGATAGCCTAAGGCGTATTAAACCTATACTATTGCTATAGGCTCTAGATTAATTTAGTAGTAGGAAGTAACTAGCTACTCTACTAGGAGAGAGGCTTAAGTTTCTAGGCAGCTTTTTAGCTTATAAGTAGGTATTAGATAATAGAGGCTTACTACTAGTTTACCTATTCCTAGAAACAGATAATATAGTGTAATAGTTAGTAATAGTTAGGAGGTTAGTAATAATTAGGAGTTTAGTATAGTAATTTTACTATCTATAAATCTAGTAAATTAATTCTACTCTTTATTATATAATTTATAGTTTGTGTGCAACATGGTTATTATTGTGTTATTTTGGTTTTTAGATTTTAGAGTTTTGGTTTTCGGTTTTTGGTTTTGGCCCCCTGACCGTAATGGTCACCCGTACCCGTGCGACTCCACCGGTTCGCTTCGCGGGAGCGGGACAGCACTCGATACTCATCCCCCGTGCGCCTAACTGGCTGCCGTGCGACGCGACCAAGACCACCGGAGTCAGGGTCCCTGCTAGCCAATGCGCAGCAGGAACGTGCATCCTGGGAAAGTCCTAGCAGCCATCCTCCCCCTTCAGGATTGTCAGTTTGCGGGTTGAGACGCCAACCGTATCAATGCTAGCCGACTTGGGCGCACAAGTGTACGCGAGGACAGAGTCATTTGGTGCAGCGCTGTGATATGATCCGTACGATTCCATCCGTGTGTGCAGCCATGTGCAACCCTCGTGCTCTCTGATTTCGTATATGTTGATAGTCGAGATCGCTCCTGCCGACTAGGCCCGATCAACAATTCTGATCACCACACCCAGCATGTTTCCAACCTTCGACGTCCCTCCCCAGCATGCCGAGACGGTAGGCGCTCGCAAGAACAGGAAGGCGAGAGAGGAAGAGGGCATCAGACGCTCGTCAACTGCCACCTCTCAGTCGTCAGGGAGCAGCCGGAGCGTCAAAGCCGAGTCCAGCACCGCGTCTGGCAAGAAGAGCGGGTTTGGCTGGTTCAGCAAGAGCAAAGGCGTCCAAGAGATCCCCAAGGTGCCTGCCTTGAAGACGAAGACCGCTGAGCCGTCACCGCCTGCTGTTGCTCCTGCTCCTCCGCAAGACCTGCCGTCGCCTGTGTCGTCTCCCGGTGAACTCGCTCCCCAGCTCCAAGAAAGACGGCCATCAACGCTCCCCAGCTCCGATCTCCAGTATCAACACCAGCAACGCTTCCATGTTCCGCCGCCGTTGCAGTCGCTCCCTCCTCCGCCGACCAGTGCTCTCCCACAGTTGCCGTCCCCTGGTCTGAATCCGCGAGGTACGTGCATGACTCCCCTGCTCGGTCTTATCTCGTGATCTGCAAACGATGCGATTTGCGATAACGTTGCGCAATTCCGGTGCTTTCTTTTTCAAGCAGTTGAGATCAGCACCGGACGATCCCACCGAGTCAACGGGTTCTAACATCAACACAGGAAGGATCGACACAGGGCGTCCCCACGACAATGATCGTATCAAGTCGAGCTACTCTACTCTCTCACACAACTCCTACAGCACAACAACTACTTCGTCTGCTCGCACCGGCTTCTCCAACCAGAGCATCTTCTCGCAACTCTCTCGCCGTCCAGATGACCTTCTGTCGGAGAACAGCTTCTACGGTGACGACCAGTCGATTGCCTCCAAGACGCCCTCGCCCATCACTCCACCCACGTATGCTGACCGGCGACCGCCCCCAGCCCGCCAGCAACCCGACCCTGCGTACGTCAACAACGTGCAGATGGAGCCGGTCGAGCCACGCACGGGCAGCCGCATGAGTGATGGCCCTACCAAGGCTGCCCAGGGACCCTTTGCCCGCGCCTTGGGTAAGATGGAGTCCGCCGGTGCTCGCATTGTCTCTGCACGGCTGAGTGAAGAATGGGAGGGTCTTGACGACGACGACGAAAGCTACCAGGAGGTCGTCTTCGAGAAGCGCCTGTGGGCCCTGACCGCCTACCAGCGCTTGACCCAGAACAAGCAGCTCCAGTCCCCTGCACACGACCTGCTTGCCAACAGCCGGCCGGCCGAGCAGAGGAGAGTGCTGCACCTTCACGGCAACCTTGCTGACGGCTGGGTGCTCGCGACGCGCTACCCTGCAGCGACGGTCTACACGCTCTCCTCGGCAAACACATCGAACCTGCCAACCTCGCACCCCGCTCCCTTGAACCACCACTCGCTGTTCTCGCCCTCGATCTCAGCAGCAATGCCGTTCCCGGACAACTACTTCGATGTTGTGGTCTCGCGCTTCGTTTCCACGTCCCTGCGCAACGACGAGTGGGCGCGCTCCTTCTTTGACTGCATGCGCGTCCTCAAGCCGGGGGGCTCCATTGAGATTCTCTCTGTGGATGCTCACATGAACGGCGAGGGGCCGCTGCTGCAGAATTGGGTCGACGAGCACGTCACCTGCAGGCTTGAAGCTCACAACATCAGCATGGTGCCTTCTGAGAGCGTTCTCGACACCATGGAGATTGTCGGCCTCGAGAACATTCGCCGCGCCAGAGTCGCACTTCCTGCATATCTCGGTTCTCCCAAGGCGGTCGCCCGCGCAGCACCAAGCAACGGCCTCCCTGCCCCATCGCCACAGGACGTTGTTGATGCCAGCCGCATGATGGCGTATCTTGGGCGTCACTTCTACCAAGACCTCTACGGAAAATTCGTGCGCCTATCCCAGGGCGAGGAGTGGTTCTGGTCTCGGAAGGATGTCCGGGATGAGTGTGAGAAGTACCAGACGAAGATGGTCCTCACTATTGCATGCGCCCAGAAGCCAGGTGCGACGGCGGGCAACGAGAGCTACCTCAACATTTAGAGCTTTGTAAAGTTCTCCGGCTCACCAAAATTTCACTACCCTGTACAGCTGCACTTTCGTACTACATTTCTACATGATACCACTTTTAGACAGACTTTCTTATGTTGATACGCCACCGTACCCTGTACATGAACAATTTCATTTCTATCTCTAAACTATCACGCCTGCAGCTTGAAGATTGCAGTAGTTTGCATGATTACTGTACATACATTGGTAACTTCACTCAATGCATCTCCTACTGCACTTTCTATCGATACATGCCGTTTCAGCCTACATTGGGCGCAACCCTCAAGCGGACGAGGAATCACGGAAACAGCTCCTCTGCCTTCGCCTGTCTTTTCGCCCCGTCTATTCGGCTGGCGCTGCACGTCGGAGGGCTTGCAGAGGGCTGAGGGGAAATGCTCCTATTGGCCCGGACGCCGCCCTTCCGATCTGTCCTACCGAAGTGCAGACGACCCTAGCAAGCCGCAGGCGCAAGCTTGAGTGCGCCAACGCGATAAGACGCAAATGCACGCCCGATCGTATTGTGCGCCTCTTTTCTTTATCTACGCTTGCAATAGGAGACTGAACTAATATTGCGTGCAAGAGCCTTGGCTGTAGCTGTGAAGAGGCGGCGGAAATACGTGTCACGGCATCTTCCACAGTGAGTCGGGGAACCACCGAGTGAATGAAACCGAGCCGACGGTACTTTCCATCAAGGTGCTAACACCACAAAGCCAGGCAACATGCCAGTATGTCTGGACGGCGCGGGCTCAGCTCGATGCTGTGTTGTTGGGCAGCAGCGTGCAATGATGCAACTTAGACACAGGAACCCACAACGTCGCCTAGTCTACCAGCAAACACCGCGTACTCGCACAGGCCGCTACACCCGACTCCACAACGCACGTCGATCCCCAGAGTAAGGATGCCAACGGTACAAACCTTGAGAAACAGTTGAGCAGCGGTTCCTGGCTACTGCATGAGGACCGGGCGGGACTCCGGTGCGCTGGGCTTGGGACCCTGTCCAACACGTCCAGTTTCAGCCGTGTCGCATATAACCGTTGGGCTCACATGTCTTCTTCCCCATTCAGCGGGTGTCGGTGTCAGATCGGGAGCGCTGTTATGCGGATTGCGGACGTCGATGGCTGGAAACAGCTCCACCCCCACAGCAGAACGTCGTTTCGAGACGCGAGAGCGAGATCTCAACGGCGGATCTCAACGTCTTCTGCTCGGTATGATCGCCGGTGGGCTATGATGCCCAAGGTCGTATCGAGATTGCTCCCACAACAGCGTTCCGGCGAGTACTTCTCCATGCTTTATCTTGTGGACCACCAGGTACTCTGCATTGTTAATTGACTATCGACAGTGTTTCGGGCTCCTCGGTTGTTTGATAGAGTTTCTCCTCGGATGAAACCTGTCGCCGACGACGCGGCATTGCATTCTGACGTCCTTGTCAAAACATCAGGGCAGTCTCAGTCTGACAGCCAACCTTGTTGTCAATTTTCTTGGTCCCACCTGTTTGGGCAGCAACCTTACGCCGTTCTTGTATCAGGACAACGGGCATCAGTGTCGCAGGTCCTGTCACCCATTTTATCCTGATAACGACAGATCGGGCTGGGTAAAGTGCACCGCAAGCAATTCATGCGTCTTCAGCATGGCCTCGAACGTGCGTATTCATTCTCTGGTTTTCAAATAGGCTGCGCAAATCACCTCGTATTTCTATTACTGGCGCAAAGTTTGACCAGCGCATAAGGTGACCCTGCTGTCTTGGAATCACTGCAAAGATCAGTCCAGAAAAAAGCTCTGTTTCTCATTGGCTATTGCACCCAGGTTATGTGTTACCATATCAGGAGACATATCAGCGAATGCAGCAATGTGAACGGGACGATTGCTTGCAAAATTGCTTGTCAAATACGACTGAAGATAGACGCTATCAACCTCGCTATCTCTGTGAATGAGGATCAAAAGTTGTTGCTGGGAATATGACGCTCTTTGTTTCTAAGCTACAATTTGTAAGACCTACTTGCAAAGAATTGAGTGTGTAGTGTGGAGGTATAGGTGTGGTGGAGGTGGGGTAACAGCGTCGATTACCTCAGCAAACGTGATGGATTTCGCGAAGTACTGCCTCGTGAAGACCCAGAGACGCAACAGGTCGAGACGTGGCAGTGTTTTGCGAATTCTTGCTGCAAGTCCGACTTTCTGCAGGGACAAATAAATTAAATTACCTAAAACATATCTATCCCAAAAGTTATATCAATGAGCATCGGTAAAACGGCTGCTGAGGTTATCACTCTTGAAGCTACAGAATAATCATAGCATTCGCACTCTTTCTGCAAGAGGACCTCACCATGTCTGCATCTGCCAACCCGTCGCCAATTCAAGCCCCACAGCACGTGCTAGACCTCCTATCTCGTCTGCACACCGCGTCTCTGGAGCAAGAAGCCGCCATCTCCGGCAAGAAGGTGTTTTTCTCTGTAATCATCAAAGACATTGAAGACAAGCTTGCTGGCCAGGGCGATGCCAAAAACGAGTTCGACAAGCTCATGCTGGACAAGTTCATCGCTCTGGACGAAGACAAATGCCACTTTGTCTACCAGCTGATCACGGCCATGGGAGCGACCAACGTTGTCGAGGCGGGTACCAGCTTTGGCGTCAGCACGATCTATCTAGCGCTTGCCACAGCTCAGACCAAAGCGGCGACAGGCAAGCAGGGCACAGTTGTGGCTACGGAGAAGGAACCGCAGAAGGCAGCCATCGCTCAAGACTACTGGGAGGAGTGCGGCGTCGAAGAGCACATCGATCTCAGAATTGGCGATCTCCTCGAGACGCTGAAGAGTGGCTTGCCCGAGATCGACCTTCTTCTGCTTGATAGTGAGTGTCACATGGCGATATGTGCGAGTGCTAGCAGTTTCCAGTCTGGTCCGCCCTAGCGCTGCCAACTCTCAAGACGGTCCTGCCAAAGCTCAGACGCGGCGCCGTGGTCCTCACCGACAACACCATCTCAGGCGCGGAGGGCTACAAGGAGCTGCTGGCATTTTTGCGTGCGCCGGAGAATGGCTTCCAGAACACCACCTTGCCTTACACCAACGGCTTCGAGATGAGTGTGTATCGAGGTGAGATGTAGATCGCGAGTGCGCCCGGGCAACAGTGCGTATCGACCGATTCCCGAGAGAGCATCAAGGCCGCATTCTTGAGAAGCCCAGACCATGTAATTTAATGCCATCCAGCATTCCCACAACATATCGAGCATTATGAACTCTGTCTTTCAGCGAAAACTTCCAAATCGTTCCCTTCATCAGCGTGAGGTCTTACATATGTACAATGACGTTCTACGGGTGCCAGGGCCGATGTTGCTGGGGGAACCGGCACCGCCGTGTCAACAACGACAGCATCTTAGCGGCCGGCGCTAGCTTCCATCCCGTCCGCGCCTTCCCAGGTCACATCTTGGACTCCACCGACTTTGCGCAGGCGCGTCTAACCCTACCTAATACACCAGCCTCGACAATGTACAGATACGCAGCGGGCACGCCATGCCCGGCGCCGTCGACCGCGTCGCAGGCAAGCAGCCGTTATTATGATTATGGCTCTGTTTACTCCGGCCTCGAGGACGGCACGACCGCAAACATCGAATTCACGACCGAGATCCAGAAGCCGCGCACGGTCAAGCCACGACGCCCAGCACGCGCAGCGCGTCCGACCAACTTCAACCCCACCCTGGACATCTTCGAAGACGTCGCGCACGAGGAGGAGCGTCGCACAGTGGACAGCAGGAGGAGTCGCGCAACAGTCCTATCTGAAGGCGCGAAAGCCAAGAGCACCCTTCTTGCGCAACCAGCCCAGAAGATCCCAAGAGCGCCGTCGGTCCACGATCCAGTGCTCAAGTCGCATCGCAAGCGCGTGTCGCAGGTCTTGATGGACCGGGAGTCGCCGAACGTGAATGCGACAATCAAGCTGCAGGAAGACCTGCTCGACAAGAAAGAGCTGAAAGGACCCAAGAAGGACCCTCGGCGCAGGACCATATACGTGCCCTCCGACGACACCACATATCTGACGATCCACCCCGGACAATCCGTACACGAACCGCGCAAAGCCCGAGAGACGTCGCCGGACATTGGGCTGGACCTGGTCACGGTATCGGACGAAGACACCACAAGCCTGGTCTCAGTGCTCAAGAAGGAGAAGGTGCCTCGCAAGTCGCTGGCTGCACCGCCCAAGCGAGGTCCTCTAAGCACGTCTTCGCGATCCCTCCAAAGCGTCTCGTTCTCGAGCGACGTGGCAGGCTCTGGAGACGGGAAGGAGAATCTACCGCCCGGCACGGCCAAGATTGAGAAGACGAGCACTGGCACGCACATTGAGATCAACTTCCCCAAGGCGCTGACGAAGAGCACCTCCGTGGCCGAGGCAAAGGTCCGTGTCAAGTCTTCGAAGAGCTCTGATGTGCCATCGGCGAGATCGGAGGTCAGATCTCGCGTGAAGTCTGAGGTCCGGGCGCGGCCAGAGAAGCGTCTGCGAGAACAGGCCAGCTGCGAGCGCATTCCGTCCAAATCGGTCAAGGCTCGAGCTGATGGCACAGCCTCTGCGGCCAGCAGTCTTGCAGCGCACAAGGCAGCTCTCAAGGAGCATAATGCAGCCATCAAGAATGTCAAGCCCAGGATCACAAGGACGCGCCCAGTCCTGCCCCCTTCGTCCTCGCCTTTCCACACCGACAAGACCCCACCGGCTGCATTGCGTCGCCAGAAGCTCGCCAAGATCCAGATGATGCACGTCGTTGGGAAGCCGCAGCAGGCGCGCGAGAAGTACCCTGTGCTTGAGGAGGATATCGCGCGACCGGAGATGTACGAGGACAACTGGCTCACGTATCAGGAAGTCGCGATCACGCAGCTCCTGAACTCGATGTTCGACTCGGCCAACACCAGCCACGACGAGCAAAGTCCGGAAGAGCTGAGGAAGAAGATGCTAGCGCTGTACCATGAGCCGTCGATGCCTCCACTGCACAAGCGTCTGCAGGCCTCCCTCCAGTTTGGCGCTTTGAGCATTCCAAAGGACCTTCTCGCTCAGACCCTCAGACTCAAAGACGACGTTGGCATGAGGAAGAAGTTTTTGAATCTCTGGACCAAGACGTACGATCTCAGCGCGTTGCGAGCGGCGGTCGAGACGATTGTCGGACGCCAGATCACAACCCCCTCACGACTATCGACGGTTTCGACGTGCTCCGACGATGGCTCGCGAGTGTTCCGCGCCGAACGACGGGCTATCGAGCACTTCTTGGACGCCTTTCTGATCAAGAACGAGGATGCTGTTCGCGTCAAGCCCGGCGTCGGTAGCATTGCCAGCATCACACGCGGCGAGGACGACTTTGGGTCGCAGGGCTGGTCGTGGCGGCGAACGGCGCTGCGCAGTCTGATGCTTGTGCTGCTGCTCGACAAAGCAAAGGCTGCGGACGTCCTTCCCGGCTGCCTCTTCCAGTCCACATCGCCTTACAAGACGTCGGTTGATGTGCTGCACCACCTCTCGGCCATGCTCCTTCCTTCGCACGGCGACATCACGCGACCGCTCGGCCACCTGAACTACAAAGTCGACCACGCCCAGTACCCGCTACAGGAGTACACTTACCACATCGACAACATTGCGGTTGACCTGCGGGACGGCATCATCCTCACTCGGCTTGTGGAGTTGCTGCTCTACCCGTCCAGCACACAGCACGATGAGACCGTCACCATCTCTTTGCCGACCGGCGAGCTTCTGACTTCTGACACCACGCAGAAGGACAGCTGGGTCCTGTCGCAGCACCTCAAGTTTCCAGCCATCGGCCGACCACAGAAGGCCTACAACGTGCAGGTCGCACTGTCCGCACTCGAGGGCGTTCACCAAGCAGCAGGCGCCGTCACTGCGTCTGAGGTCGTCGACGGCCACCGCGAAAAGACGCTCAGCCTTCTCTGGTCGCTGGTAGGTACTCACGGACTGGGGAGTCTGGTCGACTGGCCGCACATTGTCAAAGAAATCGCCCGCTTCAAGCAGCAGTGGTACTCGCGCCGCAACAAGTTCGAAGAAGACGACCTCGACTCCGACTCCGACACCGAGCTCGACAGCCTCACAGACGACCTGACACACCACACGCGCCTGCTGCTCGACTGGGCTCGGTCAATCGCACGTCTCCACGGCCTGCGCATCACCAACCTGAGCACCTCGTTCGCCGACCCCAAAGCCCTTTCTTGTATCATCGACACGTACTTGCCCGCGTCCGCCGCACACGCCAGCCTCGCCGCCAAACTCGCCGCCGCCGGCTGCTCGGCCTCGTTCACGCGCCTCTTCTCGCCGCAACACCCGTCGGCCAGAACCATCCCGAGCAAGCCTTTCACGACCCTCGCCCTCGCCTTCCTCGCCTCCCGCCTGCCGCCGCTCCTCGCGCACCACCGCGCGGCAGCAACAATCCAGTCGGCGTTCCGCGCCCATGTGCTCCGCCGCACGCTCGCCGCGCGGTTGAAGACGCTGCTCGTTGCGCAGGCGGCGGCGCGTGTGGCCCGTGAGCGCATCAGGGTGGTGGATGCGGTGCGTGTGCTGCAGCGGCGGTGGAGGGGCGTGTTGGAGCGCAGGCGGGCGGCGGTGGAGAGGGCGATTGGGTTGTTTCAGGGGTTGGCGAGGGGGTGGGCGGTGCGGCGGTGGGCGAGGAGGGTTACTGTGGGGCGGGTTGGGGGGAAGGAGAGGGTGAGGCGGGGGAGGGGTGGGTGGTGAGATGGCGGAGTTGAGAAGTGTAATCGTCATGTCGCGTTTGGACGGTTTCGCGCAGAAGAGGTCCTGTTGGTTGTTATTGCCAGTCATTCTTGTCAGTCGTTTGCTAGTTAGTTCTATACCTCCCTGTCCTGTGTTGATAGCCGTCGCAATCCATTCCTTCATTCGTTCAGCACCTGCCATTCCGGTCCAACATTACGTCAACATCAACCCAACGTCAAATCAACATCACCATCACCAGCACAACCCACGTCTTCGAAGAACCCATGCATTAGGGGAGTCGGCACACCTTGCAGCCCCCCCCCCCCCCGCGCCGCAACGCAGCTAGTCTATCTACCGAAAGAAAAAATGATACGAAAGGAAAAGGGGAAAGACTGAGCCACAACCAGCCCGTGGTATTGGTATATAAAAAGCGCTAGAACCCAAGAGAGAAGTGTGGTGTGATGTGGTGTGCACGAAAAGCTAACGGCCAACGTCTAGACAAGCTGAGGCGACACGGAAGGATTATATGAAAAGCTACACGCTCCTCTCAGGACTTTCGCCCTCGGCAACGACCGCCACGCCCAGCCCCCGGTCGGGGCTCTGCAGCACGAGCTGCTCATGGCGCCGCGCGCGGATAAAGTCGCTCACGCTCTTGATCAGGATGAACCAGCCGACGATCATCAGGCCGTATGCCAGCCAGTCGCTGCCGGACACGCTCGCGCTGCTGCTGGCCACGGCGTCGCCGGCGCTGGTCGCGACGTCGTCGGGGTTGAAGGTATGTGCGTTTGGATCCGCGGGGACGCCGGCGTTGAAATCGGACGGCGTGTCGTTGGAGGGGTTGGTCGGGTTGAGGGTGGCGGAGCGGAAGCCGAAGCCGAACTGCACGAGGGTGATGCCGAGGCCGGCGCGGGAGCCGTTTTTGGCGGCGTGCGTCGTGTGCAGCAGGTACGTCAGGAGGAAGCCGACGAGCTGGAAGGACATGGAGATGAGGGCGTTCCAGATGAAGCTAAACAGCGAGCCGACGGGGAGGCCCTCGACAAAGACTTCGTCGCCGAAGGTGCCAGGGGCGAGGATGGTGGTTTCCCAGTACGGCGGGGTGGCGTCGGCGGCGGCCTGCTCGTAGGTCTGGGGGGTCAGCGAGTGTCGGGTGTCAGTGTGTGTGTGTGCATACCGGCGGCTTCTCCTCAAGGTCCTCCCCGCGCGTGGGCTTTGCGCTCAGATTCGCCCACACGCCGCCGTTGCCGCCGCCGTAGACGCGGCCGCTGGCTGGAGCCTGGGTGTTGAAGACGGGCAGCTCGGTCATGCGGCGCTGGATGCGCGGCGGCGGCTCTTCGTCCTCGGCCGGCGGGTTCCCGCGCATCAGGCGCTGGCGGTCGTCGCGGCCGTCCTCGTCGTCGTCATCGTCGTCGTCCGAGTCGAAGGTGTCGGCCAGCGTACGGTCTTCGGGCTGGGTGAGGGGGTCGTCGGCCAACAGGCGGCGGGCGGAGGGCGACGAGGCGCGCGAGTGGAAGGACGGCGGCGGCGAGGCGGGCGGCCACTGCTGTGCGGCGGCGGGCGAGTCTGTGTCGTCGTCGGCGGCTACCTGCGTGGTGTCAGTGCCTGTCGGGCGTGCGGCTGGGGCAACGCACCCTTTCGTAGCCCTGGCTCGGCATGTTGGCGTCCGCGGGTGGTGTGCTGTGGAGGTGGCCGCGGAAAGTACGAGCGAGCGTGAGGTCGGGGGTGCGTCGGCGGCGAGGAGAGTCAGCAGTGGCAGGCAGGTGCCGTGGTTTCGAATGGACGAGAACGGTACGGCTATCCCGGCGCATGGCCCTTCCCCAATCGTGGCGCAGCCGGACCCACCGCGCTTGACCAATGCGGGCACGCGCTAGTGCAGACCCCGGCGCAAGTCGTCCGCGGCGAAGACATCATGATATTATTTTGGTGGATTCAATTGTTTGCCCGTGACGGCGACTACTCACACAACATGGCGAGCACGGTCAGTATGCCGCGACAGCCCCATGCACTTGCTGACAGCCGCAGGTAGCAAAGCAGTACACGCGCCTCCTGCGCCTCTGGCCGACCGACGCCCTGCGCCCAAATCTGCCCTTCACACGCGCCATCGAAGCCCGCGCGCTGCCCTACGGCGTCGCCCCCCTCAGCCCACCCACAGACTCTGCCCGCACGCCCGCCAAAACCTCGCCCGTCCCCTCGCCCGCCGAAGTCAAGCCTACCACCGCCTCCACACACGCCAACCCCAGCCCCGCCCACGAGTCTGCGCAGATCACCGCCCTGTTCTCGCTGCTGGAAAACAGATATGCAAACAAGTACCCGCTGAGCGACGCCGTCTTCAAGCCGACAAGCGCGCCGGAGCACTACACCGAGTTGATGGCTGAGATCGAGCGTGCGCCGCTGAAGACGTGGTGGCAGGCCAAGGTGGACGAGTGGAAGATGAAGATTAGGTGGAAGTAGGCGCTTTGGACTGTACAACATGTGTATTATGGGAGCATCAGTCTGGTGTTGTAACATGTATGATGGATGGCGAAGTACGTGCTTCGAATGTGAAACATGATATCCCCTTCACGTCACCATCACTGCGCGTGTTGAATTTACATCACTGCATGAGGTTGTTGCACGCCTTCCTAACAGACGACACACCATGTTTCCACGGAGGTGCCGCCTGCCGCACGCGCGGTCACGTCGTCCTCACCGACATCCCATTGGGAGCGGCTCAGACACGACCTGCAACGTGCGATGGAGGTGCACGCCTGCAGCTATCCAGATCCCTGTCTTCTCCCGTAGGATACTAGGGCGTCGGCGACTGCAGCGCTTTCAATCTTTCGCGAGGCTATACTGAGCAGCAGGAATGGGTCTGGTCGCTGAGCTCCACCTGTGGCCGCGAGGTTGATGATAAGAAAGAAAAGGTGGGACAAGGAAACAGTACATGGGATATCATTATCTTACAGTGAACTCCTGTTCAAGCGGCAGACGACGCGAACAGCACCTTCCTCGGGTTGCCCATCGTCAGCGTCTTAGGCCCCTTGCCGCCGCCCTCCAGGTCCTCGAGCAGCCTGTCCATGCCGCCAATGTCGAGCTCGCCGCGCGTGAGCAGTGCTTGATCAGCCACTCTGCTGGCCTCCTCTTCTGCGGGCGTTGGAGCGAACAGGTCCCGTTCCTGTGGCTGGTTCGTGCTCGCCGAGATGATGAGGCGGTGTTCTGCTGCGATCAAGATGTCTCTCCCAATCGCCATCCGTGTCGCCGCAGCGGTCGTGTCGAATTGGACAATCGAGGAGATGGACTCTCCAAGCAGTGGGATGTCGTACATCTGCGTGACGCCCGGTCCAGGCAGAGACTGTCCACGAGATGCAGAGGCGTTGCGAGTCCAGAACTTGGTCAGATCTGATATTCTGTACACTTCCGAGCCGTACCAGAGAACGACCGAATCCTCAGACACAGTGCCGTTCGACGAGACCGACGACGCGACAGAAACACCTCCCCGCGTGGGCACAGCGATGCCGGACGCGCTGCCGTGGAAGAGATGGTCCTCCTTCCTGCGGCGGGTGTTGGGCGTCATTGGCGCAAGCGAGTTCCGGCCGCTGCGCTTTGGACTGGAGGGACCGCTACTTTCTTTGTCGACTGTGCCTATGAAGCCGCGCAGGGAAAAGGACGCTGGGTCGGTTGGAGGATTGGGCCCTGACTTGTCACAGTCCCACACGCCCCACTCGCCGTCCGCAAGGAGTGCCAGGATATGCCGCCCGTCGGACACCCAGGCCGCGTCCAGGATTGCTTTGCGGGTAGCGAGAATAGCAGGCGTGAGTGAGTTGCTCTTCATGCTTTCGAACGAAGACTTGAAGGTCGTGATGAACGCACCAGGCTCGGTCTGGCCGCTGGCACTGCGCTTGCGACTGGCGGGCGTGAACGGGTCGTAAATGCGCGCGGTGCCTGTGAGATCAGTGATGAGGAGCTGGGCGTGGCGACGTTTTGGGTATTGTGCAGTGTTGAACGCAATCCTCGAGGCAGGCTTGCGTAGGGTTACCGTCTTGTAGGGGACGATAGGATGTGCGCCATTGACCGACGTCTCAGTCAGTTCGAAACGCCAGATCTTGAACAGACCCCCTACTTCAGCCGAGTGAGTCGCAATCAGAATATCGAATCCGGCCACAGTCGGTGCTCGCGAGCGGCTTTGCTGTGTCCTGCGCCGCCGCCCTGGCGTTGCACCAGCGGGGCCTTGCGCGTCCACTTCCATCTCATCGTCGGACTCGTACTTTTCGCTCGGCTCTCCTCTCGACGTCCAGGTCATGGTCACGCCGCGCGCAATGCTTTGGTGTCCGTGGAATCTGACGACCTCCTCGCCATATTGCGAACCTCCGCTCACTGGCCTGTCCTTGGCCGAGTTCGGTGGGGGACTCAGCGGCAGGGTGACGACGCGAATGGTCGAGTCGGTGCAGGTAGCAGTGAAGATGAGCTTCTTGCCAAATATCGCGGGGATGGACTCCGCAGGTCGCAGTGCAGTGGCCGTGGGCACTTGGGGCACAGCAATGTGCAGCACTCCTGTGTTAAAGGAGAGTCTGACTTGCTGCACGACTGACGGATACAGCTGGTCTGGGTCGAGCTCCTCCTCTTCGTCTTCGAACTCGGCCTGGGGCACAGCCTGCGCAGGGGCTTTCGCGGGCTCGTCGTCGTCCGAGTCGATGATCATGATTGCATCATTGCTGACGTTCTGCGGCTTTGGCGCCTGCTTGGAGGGCGGCGCATTCTTCAGCGGCCTGCCTCCCCTCCAGACAACGCTGACGCCTGTGTCGTGCGCGTAGAGGAGGATGGTCGAGCCATTGGGAGCTTTGACGGGGTAGATAACAGCTTCATGGACGCGCTGTGGGAGCTCGTACCTATGAAGGATCAGCGACTGGGTCACATAGGGAGGAATACATACCTGAGCTGTGTGAGCTTGCCCTTGGTCGTCGCGATAGGCTGCATGGTGCGGCTCGATTTATAGCTCGCTGCAACAAGGCAACAATACAGACCTTCTCACGTGACAGAATAAATAATACCCTGCACTTCGGCGTCGGAAGCTCTGCTAGAGTTGCGTCGAGTGTCGAGTGAAGAGCTCGGAGAAGCCGCGGAGGTCAGAACGAATTTCTGGGGAAGGCGCGAGCGCGTCACCGCAAACAAACAACAGCACCCCACCGCACTTCTCGCGCCACGCCCTCATGCCGCGAAGCGAGCCTCCGCATGGCCTCCCTTCGCTCCATCGGGGTCCATAAGCCCGCTGCGCTGCAGTATCTGGTCGCCGAGTCCATCCTCCACGAAGACTGCACCGAGCGCGACTATGTCTGGGACACCTACGCCGACGAGAGCCCCGAGGGTGCCACCGACGAGGTAGTCACCACAAAACACCATGTCGTATGGTCGCGCGGCGGCATAGTGCGCAAGGTCTTCAACTTTGAGATCGAGAAGGAGGAGGTCGCGCAGGCTCTGCTCACATGGTTTCCTCTTGAAGGCCCGTCTGAGGGCCTGGGGCGAGAGCACAACCTTACGCAGGAAACGCCGGCGACAGATTCCAGCCGTGCAGCGGAGGGTGCTGCCAATGGCGTTGAGACGAGGGTGCGGGCACTGGTTGTCTTTCTCCGATCGCAGGCCCATGTTTTCTTTCTCTCCGGGACTACACATATCGTGAACCTTGCGTTTGAGGTCGACAGAGCATTTCCAGCGGCGCGCGGAGTCGTGGTCCAGAGGAAGATTGCGCCTCCCGTTCAAGCACCTCCCAGCCCGCAGGTGCCTGTGGCTCCTCCGAACTCGTTCCTTACCAACAATCAGTCATTCCTTTCGCAGACCCTTTCTCAAAGCTTCACACAGACTCACCGCCGTAACA
Organism: Boeremia lycopersici; assembly: GCA_022609225.1. Lineage (NCBI taxonomy): Eukaryota > Fungi > Ascomycota > Dothideomycetes > Pleosporales > Didymellaceae > Boeremia > Boeremia lycopersici. The sequence continues at coordinate 16,980 of JAGKPY010000136.1, forward strand.
ATTCCTCTATAGCCACAGCACGCCCAAGCAAAGCTCAGAATGGCTCATTGTTTCTCGATGATCTCTTCAAGTCTGCTGCAGCCTCTAACACGGACGGTCTACCTCGCCTGTATTCGTTCACAAATCCTCTGTCAGAGCTAGGCTTGGTCGTCAACGTGCTTACAGGTGGTGAGCGCAGTAGCATGCTCTTGAAGAATGGCGAGGATCATCGCAGAACCGAAGCCATCGATAAAGCTGAAGAGATCATCTACGTCTCGCCCCAGAATGAGGTCACATTTGATCGCAGCGGCAGCGACAAGCCCCTTTTGCTGATTGTCACGGCAAACTATGAAACAAATGTACTTACCATCTGGTGGGCAGCCTACCGCGAGCCCAAGTTCATTGCCTCCTCTCGCAAACAACACGCCCCTGTGCCATTGTCCAAGTCTCGGCGACGAAGCTCGCACGGTGCTACCTCCACAGGGACGGGTGCAACCACTCCTGCAGTTCGAGGCGGCGACCGATTGAGAGACAGCTTTGGCACAGGCCCACGTAGCAAGCCACCAGTGCCGTCTTTCAAAGATGTCTCTCAGACGAGGGGGAAGTTGACGGACCAAGCAGTAGACGATGCGTTGGCTTCACAGTTAAATCCTGACTTCAACATAGATCGACTACCGGCAGAGTCCAGACGTGTCAGTTCGTTACTCTCTCGAGCTGAGTTGTCCACGACCTTCGACAAATCGGCATTTCAAGACCTAGCCACCCATCGACAGAGTGTGACTAGCAGCTTCAGTGCTAGTCAACGCAGTCGGCGCTCGTTAGGCACTGACCGTACAAGCTTCGGCTACTCGCAGTCTCGCAACCGAGCTTCGACGCCGGGCAGTATTGCTTCCCGGTTGAGCTTTGGTGGGGCCGATATTGACGACACAATCGACGACATGGAAGAGAGCCAGTACGATCTCATGGAGGAATATGATGAGGTCGACAATCTGTTCTCCCCGCCAGAAGTTGATGGTGAGGCCCAACCAGGCGCTGGGTTACGGAAAGAGCTGGTAATGGAGGCGGTCGGAGAGATCCCAGCAACACCATATCTCAAGCCTGGGCTTTTTGCACTGAGTGATCCGACTGCAACGACAAAGGTAGGGGGGATCCGTAGTTGCTGATACATGCTGACTTTTACAGGCGAGTGAACGTCCAAAAGTCCTGACCGTGAACGCTCCCTTTAACTCTGCGGCTCTGCATGAACGGAAACTCTACCTCTACATCTCGCATCCATCTATGAGGGCGCCACTGGAATGCGAGATTGTCGTGACCAGGAAGCGCCTGAGAGTTCCAGCATCCACCCTACGTCTCCAACCGAACAGCGATGTCAACAGATACGCGTGCTGGCCAAAGCTGAAAGGGACCAAGCTGCTCGACGAAGCTACAGATTTTGTCAAAGTGCGGTCTGGTCATGTAGAGAGAGTTGCGCTACTCAACTCCACCGACTCGAGCTCTTACGTGTCTTTGACTGCCGGCTGGGGTACTCATTTGCCTGCAAACCTCGACCTGGGACCTTTCAAGCTCTTCGATCCGTACGCTATTCTTGAAGATGACCAGCGGGCCTCAGCGGGCTTCAAGCGGACCATTACTCCTAAACACCCTCTTCGACAGCTCATGTCACCAGGGCGCGCTGGTCAATTTGAAGTAATCGATGCAGACGAGCGGAGACACCGTGTAGAACTCGGACTCGCGCCTGCCCATGACTCTGTCCGGGAGTCTTTCCACGTGCTGGCTACGATTCTTCCCAATTATGCAGGCGACTTCCTCTTGCAGATATGGTGGAACATCCGCAAGACTCTTCCGAACGACACCGCGAGCATCATGAATAGCGACTGGATGGCGTTTGTTGCTACTATCTTCACGCTCGCAGTCCCTCTTCTGGACAACAAGTCGAAGAAGCCCAAAAGCCGGGTGAAAACTCAGCACCGCACCTTAGTGCGTCCTTCGAGTCAGGTGAGACCGGATGAACTGATAGAGGATGACAACTCAGCGTGGCGCCTGATGTGCGATCGTCAGAGCTCTTTCTCACAGTCGAAAAGCTGGGCGTCTCCGTCATGGGGATGGGCGCTGCACACTGACCCAGCAGCCTTAACCTCGAGACGTACATCGGGTCACCATTCAGTAACTGTAGCGCGGCAGTTGAGCACGAAAGAGACACTCATAACAGACTGCGTAGATCTTGCGCGACAGTTCTGTCAGACACCGCTGGGCGAGACTGCAAACAAGCAGTGGCAATCTGGGAAACAAGATCTGCGCCTATCCACGCTTTCTGAAATACTGGTCTCTCTTCATCTCCACTGTGAAGAGCGCAAACTCAACGTACTGTCACAAGATGTTGGCAAGCTGCAGGTCGGAAATCTTGTCCCAGTATTTGCCCAGCTCGGCTATTGGCTACGATGGGACGGCTGGGATTGGAAGAAAGGCGGCTTCTACGACCTGGCCGGGGCTTCGAGCGAGAACTGGACGTACGATGAATCAGCCTTTGGCCCCAAGGTACGGCTACACGCGCGGCCATCAGACGGACCGCCGCCATCGATACTGGACTGGCTCAGCACTGTTGTAGGCCCTCGACGCTATGCGCCGTTTCCCACGCTTGCAATGCTCATCAGAAAGTCCAAAGCATCCCCTCATTCGTCCATAAACATCGACGAGATCATCGCGGATGTAACGCCTAGGACGATGGCTTTGCATGCATTCTTTCGCGATATCGATCCGTCGTCCAGCCCCAGGAAAGTCGTAGAGCTCATCCAGGCTTGCGGGATCAGCACAGATGTCATTGCTACTCTACCTGAAGCCGCAAAGGCGCCCCTGATGGAAGCGATCACCAGCTGTCAAGCCAATCCGCCCACTACCTGGTCGAGCTCTCTGCTGCAACTCGTGCAACGTGAGGATCTTGATTTGACCTCGACTTCAAGCGATGGCTTCGTTCACGATGTCCACCTAAATCCGCTCTATGCCACTGCAGCACCGCGCGATGTTCGTACAATATGTCAGAGCGTTGAGCGTCCAGAGCCGATACAGTCTACAGCTGAGGTCGATCGCCACTACATCACCAGGCTCATCTTCCGCGAAGACAGGCGATTCATGGAGGTCCACACGCTGCTCGAACCGCTGAGGCAGACTGTTGCGGAGTATCGCGCTGACAGTAGATCTGACGAGGCTGCGATTTTGGAAGGACAGAAGATCATGATGCAGTGGGTCATGATTCGCACCTTCTCGCTGCCAGTCGGTAGTTCCATGATCAAATTTAGCAGCAAAAAGCCACTGCTGACTGAGAAGTATCCTCTGTACGGCTTCTCGACGTCGTGTCTGATGAAACCAATGGGCAACGTCGTTACTGCGGAACGACAGAATTACTCAGAAGAGAAGTACTTCTGGGCTTTCTTCAACGCGGGTGTTGCTGCAGGTCTGAGTATCTCTCGGGACGCGCAAGGCATCGATACCTCTTGGATCATGTACAACAAGCCTGCCGAGCTGACCAACAAGCATGCAGGTCTTCTGCTCGGGCTCGGTCTGAACGGCCACCTACGCACAATCGCCAAGTGGCTGTCTTTCAGATATCTGACACCGAAACACACCATGACTTCAGTCGGCCTCCTGCTAGGCCTCTCTGCCTCGTTCATGGGAACTATGGACACGCTTGTCACACGCTTGCTATCTGTTCACGTGACCAGGATGCTGCCAGCGGGAGCAGCAGAGCTGAATCTGTCTCCATACACACAGACGACCGGCCTCATGGGCATTGGTCTTCTCTACTACAACACACAGCACAGACGGATGAGCGAGGTCATGCTGTCGGAGATCGAGCACGTCGAAGTCCCAGATCCGTCAGAACCGCCAGACTCTCTCCGCGACGAGGCCTACAGGCTGGCTGCTGGGTTTGCCCTTGGGTTTATAAACCTGGGCAAGGGCAGGGATCTGGGCGGTCTTCGTGATATGGAGATTGTACAGCGCTTGATGACTGTTGCTGTAGCGCCAAAGTCGGTCAACGTCGTGCACATCCTCGACCAAGCAACCGCTGGAGCAGTGATCGCAGTTGCGCTGATTTACATGAAAACGCATGACCGCATGGTTGCCAGCAAAATCGACATACCCGACACGCTGCCACAGTTCGACTATGTCCGACCAGACATCTTCCTTCTCCGCACCCTGGCGAAGCACATTATCATGTGGGACGACATCGAAGCAAGCGAGGAGTGGATCATCAAGAATCTACCAGTGGACTACCGCGAAGACTTTGACCTCACGGGCATCAACAAGCTACGTAGCGAGCAGATGCCCTTTTACAACATCGTTGCAGGACTGCTCTGGAGTATCTCTCTAAAACACGCAGGCACAGGCGACGTCCAAGTCCGAGACTTCCTCATCAAGTATCTGGATCAGTTCATGCGCATCGCTAAGCTTACCTCCATCCGCTACGACTCGCGTCTTGCTCGAAACACGGTCCGGAACTGCCAGGACCTCATCGCCCTCTCCGCCGCCACCGTCATGGCTGGCACAGGTGATCTCGAGATCTTCCGCCGTCTGCGCGCCCTCCACGGTCGTATTGGGCCTGACATACCATATGGCAGTCACCTCGCGGCCCACATGGCCTTTGGCGCACTCTTCATCGCGGGCGGCACGCAGACGTTCAGTAGAAGCAACAAGGCTATCGCAAGTCTGATTTGCGCATTTTACCCGCTCTTCCCCTCAGACGTCCAGGACAGTCGGGCGCATTTGCAGGCGTTCCGCCACTTCTGGGTGCTGGCGGCCGAATCACGATGTCTGGTGGTGCGCGACGTCGACACGGGACGTGCAATCAGTATGCCCATCACAGTGTACTTCAAACACGACGCCCAGCCGCCAAAGAATCTCGTCGCGCCCTGTCTGCTCCCCGAAGTCGACGAAGTCAGCCGCATCGAAACCACCGACGTCAACTACTGGCCCACAACCCTCGACTTCGCAAACAATAAAACCCACATCCGCGCCTTCCAACGTAACCAGACCCTCCACGTCCGCCGCCGCAGCGCCAGAGACACGTACGCGACGGCCTTCTCTGCCACTCTTGTCGCCCTCAACGACGCGCAGAGCAGCCGCACCTCGCACCTCCTGTTCCACTGGGTCTTCAGTCTGCCTGCGGTCGCCGCGCTTGTTGGTACCTCGGACGCCACGCTCGTGCTGCCCATCGATCCGCACTCCAAGACCCTGCTCGATCCCAGGAGCACCGTCGTCGAGGCCAGACTTGTGCTTGGTCGGTTGGCGCAGAGCTGGGACGTCGATGAGCTGAGGGTGCTGCGCGGTGTGTTCGAGTGGGCGGAGCGCGAGAGCAAGAAGGGGGGGCGGTTGAGGTGGCTGGGGAGTGAGGTCGTAGAGCGGGTGAGAGCGGGGGTGCTGGAGAGGGGGAGACGGATCGGGGTGGGAGAGACGCAGAACAGCGAGCGGTGAGAGGTGTATATTCCAGTCATGTGCGACGAATACAATGAACATGTCCAACTTCCCGTAATGTCTGTCTATGGTATCATCTACACTACAAACTCTTAACCTCAACCTTTGACACCAATTCCCCTCCTAACCGCTTGATCTCACTAACAACCGCCTCCCGATTGACCCTAACCTCAACCCCCTTCTCCCCTTCCCCAACCTTCACCTTGACAGGCACACTATTCCACCCCACTCGAACCTTCCACCCACGCTGCCCCGTGACCACAGGGTTCCACAGCCCCAGCACACGGTCCAGCGCCGCCGGGTCCCAGAACCAGAGCACCGCGTCGCCGTAGATGGCGCGCAGATCCTGTGCGAAGAGCAGGGGCAGCGGGGGCGCGGCGGGGGACGGCGTCGCGGCGTGTTGGAGGGCGAGGTTCTTGAACTGCGTGGCGGAGGCGGATTTGCGGGTGTGGGCTGTGTGTTTCGCGGATATGGTGATGGCGATGTCGTATTCGGAGGTGGTGGGGGTGAAGAGGGAGTCCGGAGAGAGCGGGGGCGCGGGGTGTGCGGTGTTGTTGGCTTGGGCGAGGAGGCGGGACTCGTCTGTGCGGAGGGCAAGGGCGGCGGCTTTTGCGAGCGCGGTGAGGCGGCCGGCGACGACTTTCTCGGGCGAAGCTTTGTCGGTCCATGTTGTGCCCTCTTCGTCGAGGTTGGTAGCCGCGAAGAGCACGACGCGGTTCATGGCCGGGTCGATGTGGCGCCAGGCCTCGAAGCGGGTCTGCAGGCGCTCGAGATCGCTGGCTTTCATGCCCTTCTGCTGGCTTGCGTCTTCGAGGTCGGCCGGGTTGGCGGAGAAGGTGGAGCTAAAGTCGACGATGAGCGGCTCGTGGCGCCAGTCCCAGCGGCCCAGCCAGGCGAGGGTACGCAGGAAGCCAGTAGTTGAGGTAGAGGGCACGGGCCAGGGGTAGGGCTGCAGGAAAGTGCGGATGACGAGGAGTTCGATGAGCTCGGGGGAGAAGTGCGGTGAGAGCAGGTGGGAGGCGAACCAGCGCTTTGTGAGGCGGATAGAGGGCGACAGGGCTGGGAAGCGGGTGCAAAGTGTCTGCAGGACCTGGGAGTGGAGAGGGGACTGCACAAATTCACGCTTATACAGGGCGAGCGACGCAGCTGCGGATTCGCGAGAAGGCGCGTCGAGAGTCTTGTCCTTGAGTTGGCGCTCGAACAGGGTCACCTCACGGTCGTGGTAGATGCGGATTCTGAATGTGTAGCCTGCAGCCGACGTGACATCCAAGAAAGCTTGGTTTTGTGCTGGCTGTGATGGGTTCTCAAGACCAACTCGCGAGACATACTCAGATTCCGACTCGGTCAGGACGTCTGCGATGCGGAGCAAGAAAGCGATCTTGGTCCTTTGGATAGCGCACAGGTCGTCCGGCCAGCGTCCAGAGCCCTCAAACTGGAGGACCACCGATGCAGGCGCATGTCCAGCGGTCGGCGGCTCTACAGACGCGTAGCGCAGTTGTTCGTCTGCAGCTCTGATTGAACGAAGCTGCAGCGGCAGGTCTTCCAGGGCACGGATGTCCTTCTCCATTGTAGCAAAAGCGTTCATAATAGGCAAGAACGGGGCCACGCCTGAAGCACCCTGGATGCGTCCAGCGCTGACGAGGTGAGCAAAAGCATCGCCCGTGAAGTTGAGCTCGTCCGTGGTCTGCACAATCTTGTGATGCTGGAGGACGTAGCGCACGATCTGCTCGAGCACAGACGACGCATCTTTGACGGGCCAGACAATACTCTCGGTGATGCTGCCATCCTTGAAGCGCCTGAGCTCGGATTTCTCGCCCCAAAACTTGCGGAAGACTGCTGCCTCCTGCTTGTTCTCTGCTGCCGGTCCGTGGTCCACCGTTCGGTTCGCATTCGCTGGGTCCGTCACAAAGTTGACAAGAATGCTCTTGCGTTGCTTCTCGTGGGGCCGTCGCGCAGTAATGGGCCAGGCTTCGTCCCGTGGCATCGTGAAGGATATCGATGTAACCCGGTCGGTGAGCGCGTGTTTCAAAGTATCGTAGAGCTTGCCGCAAGCTTGGCTGAATTGCTGATCGTACTCATCGCTCGCCGGGTCCAGGCTAAGTGCCGACAGGGGAATCTCGAGCGTAGCGTCGTACTTGAGCTGCAGGAGGTCTGTCTTCAGGATGAAGGTCGAGTCGAATTGGTCGAAGACGGTGTCGCTCAGCATGTCCACGGTCGCCTGCGCTTCTTGACGGAGGGCCGCATACGACCACTGCGTCATCCTGAACAAAATGTTCTGGCCACGAGGACCGTCAAAGAAAACCGGCGTGGTGTCGCCCTTGGGAATGACGACGTTGTGCGCCTGCAGAACCACCGCCTTCTGGCTCAGATCATGACGAGCAAGGAACTGAAGAGTGGCCTTGAACATCTGATAGCTGCTGTAACCAGGAGACAATGGCTGCGCTCCAGTCGTCTGGTTCGGCTGCAACAGGAGAGCCACGAGAGCCGCCCATTCGAAGTTGCCGAAACCACCCTTCCGAAGCTGGCTTCCAAAGCCTCGCTGCTTCAGCCAGATGCGACCGAGAACACAAGCATCCTTGAAAGCATCGGCTTTGGTGGCGGTCGCGTAGAGAAGTTTGAGGTACGCAGTGACGTTCGCGTCTGACTGGACCGTGCTGTTGTAGAATGGTGTTGGCGGCAGCGTCTTATCGGTCTCCTCATCCTCGCTCTTCGGCCTCACCGCGTTCGAATTCGGTAGCAGCTTGTTCTGTGCGAACACGTTTTCAGGCAAGGCGGGGATGATGTTGATTATCGCCTTGGAGCTTGTGAAGTCGTCTGCGTCGCCCTTTCCACTCGGCCGCACTACGATGATGGGCTGGAGGTGGTTGCCGTGCCTGCTCTCAAACGACAGCTCGAACTTGTGCTTCTTCGCTCCCTTGATGCCGGCAGCGAGGCAAGCCAGGTAGTACGCGCGCTTGTAGAAGTATCGGTGGTTGAGATAGTCCTTGTCCTGGAACAGCGACTTCGGCATGGTGACTACGAGATCAATTGCAATGCCGTCGTCTGACTTGGTCGCCGTCTTGAGGGGGTAGCTGCCGGTCGCGTTGATGCTTGACGGTCGCTCGAACGAGAGCTTGTACTTTGCGTCTTTCGGTGGCCGAGGGCTGGGGAATGGAATGGCGATGCCGGCGGCCTTGATAGCTTTCTCGGCGTCCGGAATCTACTAGATTTAGCAAAGCACAGGAAGGACGCGGTGGTGACGTACCGACAGAGCATCTCGATTCGGTATCGACTCAATGATGTCCTTCAGCGTACGCATAGCATTCTCAGCCGGGGCCTCCTTCTTTCCGTACTTTGGCTTGACCTGTTCCAGAAGCTCGTCGACCTGCAGCTTGAACATGTTCGACTTGAACGACTCAGACGTGTAGATGCCATCCTGGAGTGTCGCCGCTGGTCTCTTCGATGTTTTCTGCGTGGGAGCGGGTGCAGCTGGGGCAATCTTCTTGTTCTTCTGCGCAACGCTTTCTTCTAAATCTTCATCATCGCTCTCGTCTTCGCTGGCTGGTGCTCCCATCGAAGCATCACTGTCGGCCTCTTCGACATCTGATGCAGCGCCTTCAAGCTCGTCGAAATCAGCAAAGCTGCCCTCGCTCTCGTCGTCGGACTGCTCGAGCTTTCTGCGTTTCGAAGCGGGCGGCGCCATTGTTGTGTTCGTGCGGTGCTTGCGGAGTTGCTGCGGAAATCTGCACCGGACTTTTAGAAAAGTTACTGCGGGTCCGGACTTACTTCGGCTGATTGTGGTGCTTCCCTTATCGATAAGCCCCGGATTTGGCACCACTGGTCACGTTCGCGGCTCATGCACCCCTCATTGTCAAGCTCGTGATTGTATAAGACGCCTGTAGTTCATGTCACTCCTACTCCTGTCCCTCCTGCTCTGTATCTTCGTGTAGCATCTGCATACAGTCAACACCTCGTAGCCGCCCGTCCTGCACCGCAACACCCTCAAGCTGTCTCCCCTCGCTCTCCTCCGCCGACCGCTTGTCCCCCGTCCAGCCCCAAGCCAACACCTCCGCCCTCTCACCATGGCCTGGCGCTCCTCCGGCTCAACTAACGCCTCCCTAATCGCCAACCTCGAAACAAACGGCCTCATCGAAACTCCCCGCGTCAAAGCCGCCATGCTGCAGGTACTCCCCACGACGCGCCATCGTGTCCACCTCCTCCTCCGCCGCCCTAACACACCCAGATCGACCGGGCGCACTATGCCCCGCGCAACCCCTACGACGACCGTCCGCAGCCCATAGGCCACAGCGCCACAATCTCCGCCCCGCACATGCACGCCAACGCCTGCGAGTCCCTGCTCGAGCGCCTGCCGCCGGGCGCCGCTGTCCTCGATATCGGGTGTGGCTCGGGCTACCTGACGGCCGTGCTGGCGACGCTGGTTGGCCCGCGCGGATCTGTCGTCGGCATCGATCATATACAGCCGCTAGTTGATATGGCGCGCGCCAACATGGCCAAGTCGGAAGATGGCCGCAGGATGCTGGACGAGGGGCAGGTGAAGTTTGTGACTGGCGATGGGCGTAAAGGCTGGCCAGAGGGCGCGCCGTACGATGCAATCCATGTCGGGGCTGCGGCGGCTGAGCATCACCAAGAGCTGACACAGCAGCTGAAGGCGCCCGGGCGGTTATTTGTGCCTGTTGCGGACGGCGGAAGGCAACATATCTGGGTTGTCGATAAGAAGGAAGACGGCAGCGTGGAGCAGAAGAGGTTGTATGGCGTGCAGTATGTGCCGCTGACTGATGCGCCCGAGTCGAATGAGGGAGGGTAGAAGATCAAATGCTTTCTACAGCACATATCGTTAATCAACTTGAATGCTAACTCCTGACGACAATCACCATAGTAGCATGACCATGTCAGACATCGTTCTAAATGAAGAGGCTGGGTATTGAGCTAGAATCTGCGTCGCTATACTATGCTGTGCTATACCAATACGGAGACATGTCAATATAATGAAATCTTCCCAATCGTGAAAGGCGTGACCATCAACGTGACGCGGAGCTCGCTCAACGCAGTACCAAACGCAAGATCAACCGGAGAATGCAAATCGGTTGAGGTTGAGCAAAGGCTTGCGGGGCGAGCAGATATCGTCACCATCGCTTTCGTGTACGATAACATCTTCGCTGCCTTTCAAGGAAGAGCGCCGCCTTTTCGCGGGTGTAAACGGTGGTGATGACGCGGGCACTACTATCTCAGAGTCGAGAGCAGCCCATGCCGAGTCTTCGAGGTCAGGCTGGTCGACGGGGGGCGGTGTGCCGGGCACGACACAGTCGACTTCGGCGGTTTGTGTGCTCGTAAACTCCAGTGGCAGAGTTGAACGCGTGCGTGTCTTGCGCTTGACTGAACTACTCCTGGCCGTGCTTGTTGCGCTCGTGAAACTCGACTCAGGGCCCTTGTACGTGAACTTGGTCCGGAGCTCCTGCGATATCGTGGCGCTGGAGATGCTCTCCGGTTCTGGGGTTCCGAACGACGACGCGGGAGTGAGAATTCCGGACTCTTGCGACTCAGTTGCTGACGTTCTAGTCGTGGCGGTTGACTGCGTGTCGCTCTGTGTATCGCCAAATATTCTCAGCTTTTTCTTCGCCTGTGAGGCAGACTCTTCGAGGTCCGCCGCTTCAGCCATAGCCTCGCCAAGTGAGTCGTCAGAATACAGTTCAAAGCCACCCTCCGTCCTGCGCCTGCCGTTCTTAGTTGGGCGAATCGAGGGGCTTGGCTCAGGCATGGTCGAGGCAAAGAACTGACTTCGAACAACACCCTCTCCGCTGGCCGAAGGAGTGCCCGGCACCGAGTCGGAACACAAGCGTTGCCTTTTAGATGGTGGCGCAGATCGCCTGCGTCCTGTAGGCTCCGATGTGATGCGTCTCGCAGGCTGAGGAGCGGTGCTGGGGAGGGATGGCCGTGATGACTGCGATCGAGGTGCTGGCACTGCGACCCAACCGGTATTGTTTCTTTGCTGTTCCATCAGGACTTGCTGACTCGGCGATGGCGTGAAGATATTCGGATCGAGCTCGGCCAATGGCGTGCGCTTTGCCTTGAAGAAAGAGTCGATCGACTTGGTACCCTTCAAATCTGGAGTCTGTATGTTTGTTGACGTCCTCCGGGATGCTCCAAACACCTTGCTCCGGGGAGTCGACTTCGCCGCAATAGCCATAGGTAGCTTGGTACGCGGATACAGGTCGCCCTTCGCTACCCCAGCTGCAAGGTGCGCCACCACTTCTTCGCCCAGGTATGGCATGTCGGCAACATCAACACCATCAACGAGAGGTGTCAAGTTAACCAGCCGATTCTCGACCGGACAGAATACCCACTGGTACAGGAACGTCTTCTCGGCCTGATCAAAGTCCGCCATGAACCCAGCAGGCACCTTCAGCTTACCGTCAAACTGCGCAGCCTTGACCAGGCGATCCACAGTCTTGTGCTTTCGAAGCATCCGATAAGCCGTCTTCAGGCCTAGGCCTCCAATGCCAGGCAAGTAGTCGCAGCCGCTGAGAATCGCCATCCGCCTGAAGTCTGCGTCTGACCAGCCCACCAAGCTGATCTCCCGGCAGGCTGTGAAGTGGTTGCGATTGATCTCGATGCAGTCTCCGTACTTGTCCAGCTTGGTAATCAGACACTTTGCGCCGAACACCAAGAGATCTGAGTCTTCAGACAGAATACCATCTACAATACCCTTGCGCTCCAGGTAGACCATCTGCGAGTCTGCCTCGTAAGGCGCAACGATGTACTGAACATTGATGGCCTTCAGCTCTTCAATGAAGGCCCGTGCCATTTCCGGTGTGACGTCAACAGCCTTCTGCAACTCGAGCTGCGCTTGTGATGTTTTGCCAACCTTGAGTAGCTCCAGTCCAAGACGCTTGCCCTCCTCTCTCCTTTCTCTTCTGTCTTTCTCGGTTCCGGCTTTGCTGGGCAAGTTGTCTCCGTCAAAGACGAGGTAGGGTGTAACGCCAAAGTGTATAAGCATACGGACCCGGTGCATGCAAAAGTCTATGTGTCTGACTGGTAAGCTGATGGTCGCATTGAGAGCTGCGTAACATACTTGGTGGTCGGCTTATCAAGGGCCAGATCAATGGCACACGCAGCCGTTCCCCGATGCAGCCAGCCATAGGCATCTACGCCAATGGTCTGGCCCGCGAACTTCTTGAGGTTGCATGGCTTGTGGATGGACTTGAGCAGTGGCAGAAGTCCTGCTGATGTCAGCTCGTGCTTGTGCATGCCTGATTGCGTACATACCAGAGATACCCATCTTTGCTGATTTGCCCCTCACGCGTCAAGCCTAACAGGGCTCTGACTTTTCTGCTATCACAGCATGGGCAGCTCGGGTTCTTCTGTGACGTCCGAAGAGGGCCTGTGTTAGTAAGAGATCGACCTGAGTGAGGGCAGCCTTGCGGCCTGTGACAAGCAGATGTTCTCGAGGTGTGGAGCACTTGTCGCGTCGTAAAAGGGATCCACATACGCGCCTGCACTAGCTGTACACAGTTAGCGCCCGTCTGGTAGCGCCTTCTAAACCCTGTTGTCGACGATTTTCGAAAAAGTTTAGGCCGAGCAGACGACAACATAACTAGAAATCAGTCACCATGGTCAGCGATAGGTTCAGCAAAGTACAGAAGCAGATTGCCAAGAAGAAGGGCAAGAACCCAAACTTGCACGAGGGCAGCCGGGACACAAAACGCATGCAGCGTGCACATGCTCGCGACGACAAGCTCAATCGTCTGACGAAGTTGAGAGAAAAAGAGAACAGACACTATTGTATGTGCGAGCAGAAGATCTGGTTTTCCTTCTGACATCGGGTTGCAGTGAACAGAGTGAAGGCTTTCCAGTCATACACAGCAGAGCATACTTCACCCCTCAGCGTCAAGGAACTCCAGGCCGTGATCGAGGACTACGTGGGCCGTGATGATGAGGAGCTTGCCAAATTGAAAGCAGAGCGCCGTACAGGAAGACCACCAAACACCCGTCAAACTCTTCTGGAGCAAGCCAGGGCAACCGAACAGGACGAGTACGCTGCTGGATTCTGGGTGCCGGACCTTGAGGATGAAGAGGTCCTGAAGAGGTTGAAGCAGTGGGACGGGAAATGGGCCAGTCTTGCGACACTGAAATTCGCAAGGATCTCCAAGGAAGGCCACAAGAAGGTGTCAAGTTTCCCACCCAAAGGCATGTCGTGAGCGTTGAGACCTGCAAGTCTGTTGCACAGTGCGACAGGATTCGGCTGGCAGTAGCCGGCGGCCGCGTACAGGACTCGACCCACTAGCTATTCGAGTCGGAACTACGACGTACCACCTGCTCAAGAGATGACGTCACAGCCAGCTCCAGCCCAGAGCATTGAAAGAGTGTCACGTCAATTCCAGATACGTGACACGTTCTATTTTCAGGCGAAGTACGTACATGCAGTTCGCAGTCATACTTCTGGTGTCAGGCCGGAGGAGCAGATAACGTTGGCCGGTTGCTGGGGCATTTGCTTTAAGAACCACAGACAACACAATTCTGAAAATCATACCGCTGAATGCTCGAACGTCAGCTTACCATTTACTGGAACCATAGCAAGAACGTCATGCTCTGCTGTCTGCTCTCTTTGCATGTGCTAACAAACACCAATGGAATTTCTGCCATTACTCAACGATTTCATCTGGAGGTAACACTGCATCCCATGGGTTACGCCGTCGCAGATCATGTAAAGCTTCAAGTGGAGAGACCGCATGCAGATTGCATTACTAACCAATAGCGAGCTGCCGATCGCCCGACATGCAGCAACAGCGCATTGGGAGCTGAACTTGCGTTGACCAGAGCACTAGCGAATGCCAAAAGAAGCAGCGTCGTGGATTTGGTGCATGTTAAGTGCAGTATGGATTGGCCTTTAACTAAGACGGTCCCGAGCTATGAGTGCCTTGGACACAATCTCAGCTCCTCTCCATCAGCAACTGAAAGAAACCATGGGATTGATGCAGAAACTCACAAAACCGTTGATCGACCTGTCTGTTATGACATGGGACTTTGGCATCTTCCTGGCTAATCTCATCCTCCCGGCCCATCCGCCCAACGGTGTCATTGCTGCAGGTATACCCGGTCACGCAGGCTCATGGCCGGAATATACGGCACCACGCGAGGGTGACTCTCGATCCGCGTGCCCCATGCTCAACGCAATGTACTTCCAGCATGTCTTGAGGCGACTGGAGGCTGACCGATTCCAGGGCCAACCATGGCATTCTCCCCCACGACGGCAAAAACATCACCTTCCGCGACCTGAACACCACCGTGCGACAGACGTTCAATTTCGCGCCATCGTTCTGTTTCTTCGTGCCCAAGTTCTCCGCTGATTTCCTCGGCCGCTCGTACTGGTCCGGCAAGTTCGATCTCGAGGAGCTGAGCAAGCACAACGCCATTGAGCACGACGCGAGTCTCACACGAAGAGACGCGGCGCAAGTGCCGGATCAGGGGAAGCCGGATCTGCCGCTTGTTGAGGAATTACTGGCTGTTGCAACCGGGAAAGGGGAAAAGGGGGAGTCAATCTTGACGAAAGACGACCTGAGCAAGCAATTGGCGAAGAGAAGGAGCGAGGCGAGGGCAGAGAATCCAAATTACTCGGAAAGTCGGTTCCACAACATGTTTGGGAGCGCAAAGTAAGTCTGCTGTGGGAGTGATTGGGCTCGATGCTAACACTGACGGCAGTTCTTCGACGATGCTCACCATCTTTGGCGGCCGTGTGGATGATCTCAGACCTATGCTGGTGGAGGAGCGGTTCTCGGAGAACTGGGAACCACGGATTCGCTCGCGATACGGCCTCACCATGGCGGCATTCAACGGGACGGTATTGCCGGTTGAGCGAGGTGTCAAGCAGAAGCTGAAGGAGCTGTAGGCAGATTTTTCAGAATTGTTCGAAATGGCGTATATGGGCAAGATCGATCCAGTTCTGTAGTACGACAGACGAGAAGATAGTCTTCTGCTAAGTATATCACGGGTCTGGATAGACGATGACGGAGAATTGCAGAGATTGTTGCTGTTGCTGGTTGGAATCTTACCGAGCCTGTCAAGCACTATAATGGTTTATGAACTGCGAATTATCTTCACGGACTTTTGATTAGTTGTAGTCGTGGCACAAAAGTGGCTATTCATCAAGCGCGCACAGACTCACGGCCAGATCGTCATGGCGTCGTTCTTCTCCATCCACTTCTCCCCCCCCCCCTCAATCAAACTTCAGCCCAGTGTGGATCGTTTCCCTCTTTTTGGCAGCGTTACTGCGACGGATTACACTCCCGCAGCAGATCAATCATGTTGCGTCTCCGAACTCGGCATCCCCGCGGACTGGCGACCAGCTTCGCGAACGGCTACTGAAGGCGAACTCGGAATAGAAGCCGACGCGGCATGCAGCACTCCTACTTCAATGCAGTACTTCAATGCAGCTCTTCTCCAAGACTCGAACGTCTTGCAACAGCCCAGCTGCCTAATAGGTCAGACGACAGTTTTCCCGGATACCTTATCCACCAGAGGTACATTCAAGAAACACCACCTTAAGTACCCCGCGAGCCAACCCCACCATCACCCTCAACCCCAACTCCCACCCCGCGCGTCGACACACCACACACAATGGCTCCAAATGTCCCTGCTTCCGGCATCTGGGTCCCCGCCGTGACCTTCTTCGACCCCGAAACCGGCCGCATCGACCTGCCCGCGCAGAAGAAGTACTTCACATACCTCAAGTCGACAGGGCTCGCCGGCCTCGTCGTGCTCGGCTCCAACGCCGAAGCCCTCCTGCTCACCCGCGATGAACGCATCGCGCTGACCGTCGCCGCCCGCCAGGCCGTCGGCCCAGACTTCCCGCTCATGGTCGGCGTGTCGGGCTTCTCCGTGATCCAGGTGCAGGAGTACATCGACGACGCCAAGAAGGCGGGCGCCGACTACGGGCTGCTGCTGCCGTCTGCGTACTACGCCGGCGCGACCACCAAGGACGTCGTGTATGGGTTCTACGACGAGGTGGCCAAGACCTCGCCGCTGCCGCTGGTCATCTACAACTTCCCCGGCGTGGCGAATGGCGTGGATCTGGACAGCATTACGATTGCGGCGCTGGCGAAGGCGCACCCGGGCCGCATTGTCGGCGTGAAGCTGACGTGCGGCAGCGTGGCGAAGATCACGCGGCTGTCGGCGGAGCTGCCGGCGGAGGCGTTCGCGACGTTTGCGGGGCAGGCGGATTTCCTGGTCGGCGGGCTGGCGAGCGGCGCGTCGGGCTGCATTACGGGCTTTGGCAACGTGTTTCCCAAGACGGTCGTGCGCATCTACGATCTGTACCGCGCGGGTGATTACAAGGAGGCGCTTGCGCTGCACCGGCGGGCGGCGCTGGCGGAGAGCCCGGCGAAGGCGGGAATTGCGAGTGTGAAGTATGCGGTGAGTCAGTACAGTGCGGTCGCGGCGGGGATTGAGGGTGCGGAGGCGAAGTTGGCACCGCGGAAGCCGTATGTGCCTGTTGCGGAGCCGGTGAAGGCGGCGATCAAGGCGGCGATGGAGGAGGTGGCGGGGCTGGAGAAGGGGTTTTGAGCGTGGATAGTGAAAGGCGTGCGGGTCAATATACAATATAGAGCATTACAGCATTGAAGAGCGCGTCTACCTATACCGTTTAACTCCCTGTACTCTTATCAAATCTAGGTAGGCTGGAATACCCTCCAAGCGATTCACTCTTCCTCCATTTGGGGGGGGGGGGGGGGGGGGGGCAAAAAAAAAAAAAAAAAAATTTTTTTAAAAAATTTTGCAAATACAAAAAATTAAAACAAAAAACAAAAAATTAAAAAAAAAAAGAATTGGAGATATA
>JAGKPY010000136.1:34260-64665 GCA_022609225.1 Boeremia lycopersici
CCCCCCCCCCCCCCCCCCCCCCCCCCCCCCCCCCCCCCCCCCCCCCCCCCCCCCCCCCCCCCCCCCCCTCGCGAACCTGACGTACACTTGTGTTCAAAGATTGTGCAAGTGCGCTCCATTTACACGGACTGCATACATTTACTAGCCTTCCTGATTGGCGATATTCGTTAAGAAGCATCATATGCGACAAAAGATTCGCACTTTTGCACACGTCACAATTGACGGGATTGCCTGGACATCCTCTGCGGCAAAATCCGAGTATCTTACAATGTCGGGAAACTCAGGCTCCTTCGCCAATCCCTTCAAGATGTTCATACTCCAATTAGGTCTTGCGGGTTTACTGTGAGCTTTACGTCGGATGCTTTAGATCCGTGCGGATCTTACCAGCGTCCTTCTAGCAATCTCGATGCAAAGCTTTGATCGTGGTAGTAGATGCGAAAGACGTGCATGGCTATCTACCTTTCACACTTATGTACGATATACAAACCCTAATATGCTTGGATTTGAGCGACATATCACCTGATTCGGATTCCAGTTTGAAAGTTCCGATATCGGCAGAAAGTAAACCCATGCCGGTATGGGACCGCGCCTCCTGATAGAACCGCAAGGCACACTACTCCTACAATTTCCTGTGTCGCAACAGGCGGCATTTCGTCTCTTTCTAAGTTTAGTCTACAATGTAACATGCCCCACAAAGTAGCCTTAGAGAAAGAGAGCTCCGCCTACATGGCGCGGTCGGAGCAGATCAACGCTACTACGTTCCAACGTTACATGACACTTTTCGCCATTAAGCTTCTGAAGCGCTTCCGAAAACGCAATGGCACCGTACTGTTTCTGTCCAGCAAGATATGCGTCAAGTATGGCTCCAGTGTTAGCCTCAGTGAGGCTTCGTCTATGCAATTCGTCGCGAAACACACTTCGGTTCCAGTCCCTCGCGTATACTGCGCTTTTGCGGATTCGAACCGATCATACATTGTGATGGAAAGAATACACGGAGATCCAATCGGATTGGGATGGTTGAAGCGTACAGAGGAAAGTAGGATGAAGATCCTTCAACAGCTCAAGGACATGGTTGGGGAGATGCGTCGCATAACACCTCCGACAGGTATCGGCGTCGCTCATGTAGATGGCGGCCCTCTGTATGACCCTCGGTTGCCTGGTCCATCGATTCATTTCGGGCCCTTTCAGAACGATTCAGGACTTTCACAAGCACCTGCGAGGTGGTTTAGAAGCACACCCGGCACATGAGCCAGAGATTAGTGAACTCATTTTACAACAAGACACACTCGAGTCCGCTCCAGTGTTCACTCATGGCGACTTAAGCAGCTTGAATGTCCTCGCTTCTGGAGACGAGATTGTTGGTATTATTGACTGGGAAACTGCAGGCTGGTACCCTTCGTACTGGGAGTACACTACTGCCTGGAACGTGAACCCGCAGAACCAGTTTTGGCGAAACGAGGTGGATAAATTTCTCCAGCCCATGCATAAAGAGCTAGAGATGGAAAAGACACGGCTCAAGTACTTCGGAGACGTTTAATCAGTCAAGTCCAAGCAAATCTCGAACATTTGCGGACTACAATATCTGCGTTCATGGGACTTTCTTCTTCCTCTCAACCAGGCCATATGTAGGCACCCGTTTCATATCGTAATTCCCTTGTCCATCAAAGCGATGCTCGTGCTTCTTTCGCCGGCAATATGCCATTGCCGCGTTCCTAACCTATATAACACAGTTCTATCCAATTATAGTATTATAGAGCGCGTCTACCTATACCTCTTCATTCCCTGTGTTCTCGTAATATTTAGGTAGGCTGGAATGCCCTCTTAACGATTCACTCTTCCTCCATTTAGGGAGGTCGTCTGTTGGTTTTCAGACATCTTCACAAAGCAACAAAATGCAAAAAGAAATACTTCCTGTCTTTGGTCTTTTTTGTTTAGGATCTCTTTCCAGATCGCTGTAGATGTGTTCTAGACTTCGACGTACACCTATCTACATACCCAGATCATGCAAGTGCAGTTATCACACCGAGCAAGCCTACCACACCTATCCACGACCCGTAGAACAAGAACAAATCCAGTATCTAATACTTATCCAACACTGCCCAACCCACGTCCTTCCAACACAGCCACCTACACACTCCCACAGCCTGACGAGGAGCCGCCCGGTAGGACCCTGCTGGCGCGGTAGACCGCATACAAAAGGCATCGAGTCGCCCTGACAGCTTGACGAGCTTTCCAACGTCTCGGGGGAGCTGGGAGGAGGCTGGCAGGCTGAGATTTAGCACTGCTTGGAGACGGTAGTGGAGCCGAAGAGCTAGATTGCTGGGTGTAGGTGCATCAGGTGTTGAGCATAACAGTGTCTTGCAGATATGCCATGGTTCGTGTGGGTGCTAGAGGTGTGAGGCGCGGTTATGAGACGTGAGATCGAGATCGATGCGATTGGCCGTGTGTAGATCCAGAACCACACAAGCCGGCACAGTACATGTTCGGTAGCTTTTGCTACTTCTGCATTAACTCCAATTTTTCACGAAATGTCAGATTCGTCCTCTCATTCCGTAAAATACTGGCCTTAGTCTGAGCGTAGGGCAATAGCTCCCATGCCGAATGTGGGTGTGTCCGTGCTGCTGCTCCCACACATACCATGCAGTAGTCGAAATCTGAACATTCTTTGCAATGAAACAGAGGGAAGTGTAGGGTATTAGCTCTAGGTTTCTAAAACGGGTGTCAGGATATGGCAATTTTTCATCTGCGTATGGCTTACATAGAGCGGTTGGCAGCCATCGCACAAGCGGCTTAAGAACATTTTACTGGGGCCCATCTGAAACTCGCTGTGCGTTGGGGGTCTCGAATCTTGATGCATGGCCGGATGCAAAGGACTGCCTGCCTCAGAAACAAGACTCTGATTACTGTACCATGTTGCAATATCAAACAGTGACCAGTTCCACGGAGGTTGTTCAGTGCTTATCGATGTCGATTGGAGTCCTGCTTCAAGTAGGAGATCAATGGCTTCGATCGTGTTTGCTCGGCATGCCAGGTGTAGAGGTGTCCAGCCACAGGTGTCTAACGTCCATAGTGGAAGGAGCAACCGCAGACAGTCAGCTGTCTGGGTCGATGCCGCATAATGCACTGCAGACCACCCTTTTTTGTCTTTCGCATTACATTGCAACCCCAGACCTAGCAGATGTTCAACGCTTGCGACATTTCCAACGTAGGCGGCGATGTGAAGGGCAGTTCGTCCCTCATCATCTGCCACGTTGATGTCGTACCTCAGGTCTTCGATCAGAAAGCGCAAGGTTGCTACACCGTGTGCAGCAGCAGCTCCCAGACAAGTGAAACCGTCTGTGTGGATGTCTGCTCCCGCATCGATCAACATCTGCACCATGTCGAGTTGTCCTGTTTTTAGGGCGTTTCGAAGCGATCCATCATTACAATCTGCTCCATATTCAATCAAGAGCTCCACCAATATCTTGCTTCCGCTGGACACGGCGTACTCCAGAGGTGTCGAGCCCAGTGTTCTTACTGATTGATCTGCTCCGGCTCTGAGTAAGAGTTTGACGATATCCATGCTAACAGGTTTTGATCTCAAGGCTGCAGCCAAAGCTGTCTTATAGGTGCCTTTCCGACTAGTCACGTCAGCTCCGGAAGACAGAAAACAATCAACCAGATCCACCCATCCACGATGGGAAGCCATGTGTAATACACGACCATGATATCCGGCGCTGGACTCAACATCCGCGCCCGCGTTCAGTAAGTACTTCGCAGCTTCCAGATTCCCTTTACTCGTAGCTACCGTCAGAGCACAGTCCACCGAACCACACTTTCCATTGACCTGGGCCCCTGCGTTTAGCATAGCATTAATGAGCTTCGTACTTCCAATCAAGGCAGAAATATACAAACAGGCATTTAACCTGCTTTGCAAGTTATCAGGGTCAATGACTAAACGCTCGGTAAAAAAAGTGCTCGGGAGAGATTCACTAACATACGACCATCGGAGGAAGCGCGACGAGTGTCCAAGTAGTAGAGTCTGTGCCTGCTGCAATAGAGTCGGGTGATCGCCGGCACGACGGAAATGCTCAGGCCAATATTTGGTTGCATAGCCAACGAGCGAGTCGGCTTGTTGTCGACTACGAGCCTGATCCTCGTTCTCGTAGTTGTGGGCGTTGACATAGACAAGACAGACGGTACAGATCTGCTTGTTGACCAGACTGGGAGTCATGGACAGCACTTCGAAGTCCCCACTTTCAATCCTACCAGAGACAAGGTAGTCTTTCACGGACGCGTGCGAAAGCTTCACCACCTGACTTCCATCCTCGGAGCGTTTGAGAAGGCTACCACAGATACCGAAAATCTCGTTGGCATCTTGGTATTCCAGCGTTTGGTCGTACTCGAGGGCTTCCAGATCGACCGCAAGGGTTGCAGCCAATTCCGGAAGAGTTGGAGGGCGGAGCGCAAAGCATAGCCAGACAAGTATTCGTAGCGCATCCGGTCGAAGTTCTGAGTCGATACTAGCCAGGATCTGTGTATAGGTGTCGTGAAGTGTCGATGGAAGTTTTCGCATGGACTGCTGCAATGCTTTTCTGGTCCTACATTTCTGCAAGGCGTCGAGGTGGAGTTTGGCGAGGCGGAACATGTCCTCAGCTTTTTCCACAACGGCATTGACTATCTCCTCTTGGACTTCGACGGGCCATTTGCCCCATTCCCTCTCTTCTTGCATTCGCTGTTTGGTGTACCTTCGAATATCGTGGATGTGCTCTTTTCCCTCAAAACTGACTTGGCAGAATCCCTGAAAAGAGCTCTCGAATTCTTCTTCGCTGCGGCTCGTCGCCATGAGATGAAGGGAGGGAATCGTCCAAAGTTTAAGTTGCCGTAAAATCCCTAACATTTCTGTTCTACTCTCGCACTCGTCGACAGCGTCAACAATGACGTAGACATCTTGAGATTCGTTCAAGACTGCGTGAAGCACTTCCAGTAGCCTCTTCTCGCTGAGCCCTCGAACTCCGTTAGAACTGTCGGTGTACAAAGTTTGCACTGCGTTGGGTACTGTCTTATTCTGAGCAACAATCTGAGACAGAATCGATCGGAGGAAGCTGTTTGCAGTGCCCTTTGCGCGAGAATCAAATTCGAAAAAGTAGTAGGCCAGTGTTCGGGCTCGATCCTGCTGACAATATGCTGTCAAAGTCTCCACCACCGATGAGGCGAATACCGTCTTCCCGCATCCCGGAATTCCGTGTAGCCAAATGTTTGAGTGCGGATCGTTTCTCCATGAAGTGATCGATGGGCTCTCCAGAAGCCAGGTGAATGTATCCGTACTTCGAGTCTTCTGGGCGTCGTTGCATGCGGATGAGAACGGTGCCGGATCCAGCCAGTCGATGACTTGGCGTCGTTGGTTTTCTAAGAAACAGTGAGCATCTCCACGGCAGCGATCAGCAGATGAAAGTCATACCGCGTTCTTTCTCTGCGAACGAAGATCGAAAGGACTCGTCTTCTCTGTGTGTATGCAGGTGCAGTGATCTCAGCAAATGTTAGCAACGAGAGCATTGGGAAGTAAGTGTGTGCGAACGTTTGGTCGGTCTGCATGGAGAGTTGCAGGTCTTGCTTCAAGCGCGTCAGCTTATCTAGCCGACGGGTGAGCGCCTTCTCTTTCAGTAGCCATGGAAGCGACAAGCCCGGCAACTTGGAGTCCTCGATCTTTTTCAGCTCAGCCTCGAGATCCTTGATTTCGTCTTCGCAGTCCTTGATGACCTTGGCCAGGCTTGACTTCGAACATACTTGCGCGTAGCCTGTGTCGCCAGCAGTAAGTTGTGTAACCACAGTCAAAACGTGGCGAAGGCCATCCAGTTCTTTGATAATCTGGTTTAGCTCTTCTCGCGCTCCCAGACTGCCATACAGTCGAAGGCAGATGTTGCTGACGCTGCCAACCAGCGTAATGACTGCGATGGCGCTTGCAGCAACTTCCATTGTGGAGTGTTAAAAATGGGGCGCGAGGCTGAGGTATACGACACGACAACGCAGCTTTGTATCGTGCAAAGCCACAGCTGCATGTGTGCCAAGCACCCCTAGGACCAACGAATCAATCTTGGGCAGAGTCTCTCTGAAGGATTTACCAGAGCTGCGCCTTGCACAGCCATGACGAGGCTTGCAGACGATCAACCAATCACCGCTTACATCCAAGACCGCTTACATCCAAGGCCCACCGGCTACACAAAAAAGGATACGATACATCAACTATCTTACAAGGTCTTCCTTCCGCACATCTTAACACTTCATCTTAATGCCCCTCCTCTTCTCCGCCTCGCGCCACTCAAACATGAACTGCACGCCCGTGAACAGCGCAAAGCACGCCGTAGCCAAGAACGCCCACCCCGACCACGACGACGTGATGCCCTTGATCAGCCCGTCCAGACCGTCCAACCCCAGTGCGAATCCCACCAGATTGGCAACCATGAGCATGAGAATCTCGCCCACAGCGCCCACACCACACAGCATGCGGTACAGATCCGGGTTGTTCTTGTACTTGCGCGCCGGGAACAGGTATCCCGCGATGATCTCGGGCAGTACGAAGAGCGTGACCAGCCAGCCCCACATCAGCAGCCGGAGCTGGATATCGTGCCAGATGGCGATGAAGGAGAAGACGGCGAGGTAGTTGGCGACGCCCCTGACCTTGCCCCAGACGCCCGGTATCGCACTGCCGCCGAGCGGGATGTAGAGGTAGCGCAGGCTCCACTTGTTGAAGGAGCGGTGCCAGCCGCGCCAGAACTGCATCACCGAGTAGTTGTCGCTCATGCAGCGCACCATGTTCTCGGGCGGGTCGATGCCGTCCAGCAGCGCCCAGAGGCGGAAGAAGCGCCATGGTATCAGCAGCTTGAGCCAGATGTGCTTGAGGTTGAAGAAGCCGAGCATGCTGAGCTGCGCGGGTGTGTAGTTTGTCCAGTCTGGCTTGGCGTGGAAGATGGCTACCATGTACATGTAGTGGATTATAACCTCCATTGTGAGCAGCACGACGATGAAGCGGATGGCGTACATGGTGGTGCGCTTCGACGTGATGCTGTGTGGCCTGTAGCGAGCTTGCGACATGTAGTCGTTGAAGGTGAGGATCGGGCCGGCAAGGTAGAGTGGGGAGTACATGGTGTATGCAAAGTAGTTTCGGAAGTTGAAGTCGTACGGCTTAGCAGGGATGGAGACACGGTCGCGTTCGGAGAGATTGGATGGGTCGAGTTGCTTCTTCTTGATGTTATTAGCTTGATCGAACACGCCAGACTGCACACACACCTCAAGAGGACTGCTGGAACGAGTGTTGAGACTCCAGTAGTAATCGAGATTGAAGCTGATCAATCGAAGGACAGTGAAGTTGAAGAGGACGTCCCAGCGAGGGATCAGGCCGCCATAGCCGTCGAGCGTATGACCAAAGTTCGTTGCTGTGCCTTTCTCAGAGATGGTCAGTGGGAGAAAGGAGCCGACGATGGCAGAGTAGTGGTAGCCGTGGAACGTCTCGTTAGCGAATAACACAGCGAGGTTGAAGATCCATGTCGCGCCTGGTATATAAGCCCTGGGCAACTTGAAAGCAATCTGATAGTTCAGGTACAGGATCGCCAAAATCTTGAATATGGAGAAGCCGTGAAGTGCAGCCAGAAACACCACTGCAAAGCCCACGTCGAAGGACACTCGCTGGTTCATGCGAGCATCTGCGGCAGCTGCAGGGGTCAAGCCCATGGTCAGGCCTCCAGCAGGACGAACCTGTGTGTAAGTGTCTGCTCTCCAGAATGCATCGTAGGCCTTGCGCAGAAGAGGGTGCAGCGTGACGACTATAAAGAGATAGGGCACATTCTGACGGAAGCCCGAGTACTGCGCGTCCGTGTTGTCCTATGCCGTCAGTAGCTGCTGACACGTGACAGGGCGTACTCACGACTTTGCGGCCAGGTATCCAGCCATCGGTCAATAGATGAGAGAACTTTGAGTAATTTGGGTGTGTTTCTATACTGCTGTCAGCAAAATAGGGGCGATTTATGCCTACTGACCTTGTGAACAGTCAATCACCAGCTTGAACATAAAGAAGATGCTAGCTGATATGGAGAGATAGTAAAAGTAGAACTCGTTGGTCTTCCATCGTGCTGGCGGATAGTCTGTCCCAGTCCTCTTGTCTTTGCCGTTTGGAGTGTTTGCAGGGTCCACGTTTGCCTCTTCGAGAGCCTCTCTAGGGGGTGCGGTGGCCGGAACAATGAAGCGCGTGTCCAGTGTATCCAGCGAGTAGAGCTGGCGTAGATATGAAAGCGCCATGGCCTAGTACTATCTCTTCATGTCCTCTGTTCAGTATTTCTCGAGCACACGTGGGGAGGCGTTGGTGTTGATGCGGGGAGAGCGGGAATGAGCTCAGGTGGAGCTGTTCGCGACTTCCTGTCGGTCGCGCCGCGAAGCTTCCTCCACCCCAACACCAACCCCGTCAAACCGCTCGTACCGTGTCGCATGCCCCCAATTACGCGTCAATCAATATATTGACTTACAGCGCACTATTTGAGAAGCTCTAGAGCGTGGGGGCTGCTGGCGCAATGAACATTCCCAACTCGTCGACCGCGCCGACCGCGGGCGAGTACGCTGGAGGTACTGACGCCTTGTGAAGCTTCAGGTGGAGGTTGCTGACATGGCGATTATAGATGAAGTCTCTGCGATTGTCCTCGACCCTGGCTACTCGACGACACGCGCCGGTTTCGCGGGCGAAGACGTGCCCAAGAGCGTCTGCCCTTCGTTCTACGGCCAGAGCGACAATGACTCGTACCTGTTCGGCGAGAACGCGATCCACTCGCCCGTCGGCAACCTCAACATCAAGAATTACTGGGGCGCAGACGGCATCGTGGAGGACTGGGACGCCGCCACAAAGCTATGGGAGTACTCGATCACAAGCCGTCTGACGGGCGCAAAAGCGGGCGACCCACGGAAGAACGGGCTCAACGACACGGCGGAAAACGGCGAGTCAATGGACGTCGAAATGGAAGGCGTGGAGAACAACGAGAAGCCCATGGAGGACAGCCCGCTGCTCATCACAGAACCCGGCTGGAACAGCGCCAAGGCGCGCGAGAAGTACATTGAGGTGGCCATGGAAGACTGGGGCGTGCCGGCGTTCTTCCTGCAGAAGACGGGCGTGCTCGCCGCGTTCGCCTCGGGCAAGGCATCTGGCATCGTCATCGACGTCGGCGCCTCGCACACCAGCGTGACGCCCGTGCTCGACGGCATGGTGCTGCGCAAGGGCGTGCAAAAGTCGCCGCTCGCGGGCAACTTTGTGTCGGAGCAGATCCGCCACACGTTCAAGAACACGACGCCCGAAATCCCCCTCACACCGCACTACCTAGTCAAGTCCAAGACGCAGGTCGACGCCGGCGCGCCCGCAACCGCCACCTACAAGACCTTCCCCGTGCCGCCCAGCGCGTCATTCCGCCTCAACGAGGAAGAGCGCGTGCTGACGGAATTCAAAGAATCCGTCGTCGAAGTCTGGCCGGGCCCCGGGCGCTTCACCAACGGCACGAACGAGGAGCTCGCACGCAGCGCACCGGGGCGCCCGTTCGAGATGCCCGACGGGTGGAACAACATGTTCGGGGCGGAGCGGTTCGGGGTTGCCGAGGGGCTATTCGACGCGGCGGCGGCGCACACGTCGGAGGCACACCCGCGGCCCAAGGACGAGTGGACGATCCCGCGGCTGGTGCAGGCGGCGGTGGCGCACGTGGACGCGGACCAGCGGCCGCTGCTGCTCGCCAACATTGTCGTCACGGGCGGCTCGTCGCTGCTGCACAAGTTCACCGACCGCCTGAACTTTGAGATCAACGCCGTGTATCCGTCGACGCGCAACAAGCTGATTGCGCCGGGCTCGGTGGTGGAGCGCAAGTATGCGGCGTGGATTGGGGGCAGTATTCTGGCGAGCCTGGGCAGCTTCCATCAGCTGTGGATTAGCAAGAAGGAGTATGAGGAGCACGGCGCGGGGATTGTGGAGAAGCGGTGTAGGTAGGTAGGTGATGCAGTGAGGGTGGTCATGAATGCAGAGGTCATACATGCAGGAGGTTGGTCATTGATTGCAGTGAGGTTTTGGGTCATTGGTCATTGATCGTTGGCTCTACAGCGTGTTATGGATGGTCAGTCATAATGCAGCGTATTCACGACTCTTTGATTAGAGGTGCACTACTCTCCAATGCAGCATAGTAAATCAGCCATGTCATGCTCGTAGCCGTCTACCGGCGTTACAGTATATTTCTCATGCTCATAGCCCTCGTTTGTGTGTCTATGTGTCGAGGTCCATGGTCTCGGCCGTCGCCGTCAGGTCCTCGTCCTTGAGCTCCGACACGGTGACGTACTTGCTGATCTCCTCGCGTGTGATGATCTTCTCGTTGAGCACGGCGGTGGTGCCCTTGGCGAAGCGGTAGTTGCGCTGCTTGGGCTGCCTTGTGTTGGGGGTGATGTAGTTGCGCATCAGCGTCGTCTTGTCGGCAGTAATAACAGCGACATCCACGTTGCTGCCCGAGCCCAGGTCGTTCCAGATACCGGCCTCGATGGCGTTGGCGCACAGCTTGACGGCGTCGTCGCGCGTCAGGTTCGGCTTCCACTGCGTCTCGAAGACGGACATGGCGGCCAGCGAGCCGGAGCCCATGGTGACGTAGGGCAGCTTGTCGGTGGAGCCGTGGGCGTGGACGGTGAAGAGGTGGGCGCCGGTGGGGTCGACGCCGGCGACGACCAGGTAGGCGCCGATGTGGCCCTGGTGGCGGAACAGGTGCTGCTTGAGCAGGGTCATGGCGGTGACGACGCGCGACTTGCGGCCGGTGCTGAGGGCGTGCAGCTCGAGGTTGGACGAGATGATGGCCGTGGTGAACTCGGTGTCGGCGGCGGTGCCGGCGCCGGCGCACCAGATGTGCGGGGCGATGAAGTGCAGCTTCTCGCAGTTCTGGGGCAGTCAGCGGCTGGGGCAGGAAGTAGCTATAGCGGGCGCACCTTGTCGGCGACGATGGGCCCGCTGGTGGCGCGTGTGTCGGCGGCGATGACGACGCCGCCGTCGAACAGGGCGCCGACGATGGTGGTGCCGGTGCTGGTGGCGGTGGGCAGCGGCACGCCCTGGGCATGGAGGGCGGCATTGCGGTTGTGGTTGGAGAAGTCGAAGCCGGGCATGGCGGCGGCGGTGGTGGTGGTGGTGGTGGGAGGTGGTGGTGGTGGATGCTATCAAGCTGGGGAGCTGGTGGTGGGAGCTGCTGGGAGCTGCTGGGAGCTGCTGGGAGCTGCTGGGGACGGCGGGTGCTGTCAGCTGCTGGGGGCGGTGCTGTCAACTGCTGGTACTGGGCTGCACGGCTGCTGGGAGCTCTGGTGCTGGACTGGGCGGGCGGTGGGTGCTATCAACGGCGTGGAGAGAGCGTAGTGATGCGCGGCGATGCGGCAACAATACACGGGGGTAGGCTGCTGGGGGTAGGCTGCAGCTGCCACGGCCCACCGCTGCACCGCTCCACCGCTTGGCACGCCAGCTCTCCAGCGCGCCGCCTCCTGCCAGCACCCAGTGCGTGCAGCCCGAGCAGTCCCGTTTTGGTGCCTTCCATCGAGGCACGCAGGCCTTCGCCCTGGCTCCCCCATCGAGATTCATCGTGCCCGGTGCTGCCACTCTCGCGCAGATCGAACGCGCGCGCGCCGAGGCCAAAGCGCGTGAAGAGCGAGAACTCGCGGAAAGACTCGCCCAGTCGCAGGGCTCCGAACCGCGCAGCTCGCCCACGCCCTCGCGCCTGACGCCGAACCGTCTGCTGCGCACGTCGCTGTCCACCGACTCGCCCGCCGCCCTGCGCCTGAGCGCCGACCCCGCGCGCCCCAGCCCGCAGCCGACGCCTTCACGCGCGCATTCCGCCAGGGCCTCGCCCGTGCTTGCGCGCACCAGCTCGCATGACCCGTCGCCCAGCCAGTTCCGCAGACAGTCCGCGCGCCCCGACCCGCCGCGCAGCATGAGCGCCGCCAGCAGCCAGAGCGGCCCGCCCGCCACCGCCCGCGCGCCCGACATGCCCACGCTGATCGCCGAGGAGCTGACCTTCCGCGCCCTCAGCAAGGGCGCCGAGGGCCCCAAGAAGCTCAAGCTCCTGCCCACCCCGTGGCCGACCGACAACGTCCCGCCCGCATGCGTCACCCTCCTCTCCGTCGCCGCAAAGCCCGGCCTGCTCGCCGCCGCCGGCCCCGATGTCCTCGTCCTGGCCTCGACCGCCAACGTCAGGGCCGCGTTCCAGCGCAAGGCCGACGAGTGGGACGTCATCTCCGACTTCGCCCCGGACGCCACCATGCCCGTCCCCAAGCTGCGCCATGTGGCCTTCTCCGCCGACGGCGACTTCCTCGTGACGTCGCCCGAGGACGGCGGCGGCCTGGCTGTCTTCGACCCGGCCCAGCTCATGCAGCACAACTTCAAGCCCGGCAACAACATCGCCACCGACAAGCAGCCCGTCCGCGCGCTGCTGCCCAACCCCACCGCCGAGCTGGAGCACATCTTCGCTGCCGTCCTGGACAACGGCAAGGTGTGCCTGGTGGATCTCGTCAAGGGCGCCCTGCACACCATCCGCGAAGAGGGCGTCGTGTGTGCCTCCTGGAACCCAAAGGGCAAGGCGCTGGCCGTGGGTCTCAAGGACGGCACGGGAGTCTTGTACATGAACGACGGCACCCAAAAGGCCGTCATTCCCCGTCCACCAGACGTCAACGGAGGATTCACATGTACGTCGACACCAGCCTGTAGCTACACAACTAACAACCGCAGATTCCAGCATCGTCTGGCTCTCACGAAACGACTTCTTCGTCACCCACTTCCCCAAGCAGACCGCCATCGACTTGGGAGAGCCCGAAGAGGGAAAATACCACTACGTTGAAAGCAACAAGGAATGGACCAATTTCTCCTTCCACGCGACCGCAGAGGAGCCTCTCCTTCCGGGGTGGGATGCGCCCGACCGAGCATTCCCGCCTCGCCTTTCTGTAACACGTCTGCGCAACTGGGAGCCGCATCTCGACGACTTGCTCATCATCACCAACTCGCACTCGGACACCATCATCACCGTGACGTCGGCGAGCGAGCCGCTGGCCAAGGACGAGGCGAGAAACACATACACTCTGACTGATGTGAACGAGGGACAAGGAGCTCAGGTCCCGCGCAGAGTCTTTGGCGAGGAGGGCGACAGTCTGCTGATTGGTGAAGCTACGGATCTGTCTGCCACTGAGAAGCTCGAGCGCCCCATCTCTTACAATGAAGAGATTACCGTAGCCCCGCACCCTCTGCCTGCATACATGTTCCTCACGCATCAGGGCATCTTGTCCGCGTATTGGGTGGTGTGGCATCGTTCCATCGTGGAGGGAAAGCGCTACCCTGGCCTGGTTGGCCCGACCAGCTCCTCGACGGCAGGTACGCCCGCAGCTCAGAAGGTAACATCGAAAATCCCTACACCAGGAGGCTCAGCCAATCTGCCCGCCAAGCCTACTTTCGGTGCTCCCTCCACACCCGCTGGAAACAAGTTTGCCTCTCCGTTTGCGTCCACAACCCCGGCCACAGCCTTTGGAAAGCCGGGCTTTGCATCTACAACACCAGCTACAGCCTTTGGGAAGTCAGCCTTTGGATCCACCACCCCAGCCACTTCCCTTGGAAAGCCAGACTTTGGGTCTACTACTCCAACTTTCGGGCAGCCATCACAGCCCACGAGTGCGACGCCTTTTGGCGCTCCTGCTGCCATGGGGTCGAATCCATTCAGCAAGCCCGCTGCTCCAGCGTTTGGGCAGGCGTCAAAGCCTACTTCGAGCGGTCCCTCTGCGCCTGCCTTTGGCGCTGCTGGAGGCATGGGGAAATCTTCTCCGTGGGGCGCGCCCGCGCAAAACTCCTCAACCCAGCCCAATCCGTTCGCCTCTGGCGCGGGCTCCACTGGATTTGCCAAGTTTGGGCAGGCAGCTCCGGGCTCGGGTTTCTCGAGTTTCGGAGGTGCCAACGGATCGTCTGGGTTTGGTGGTGCCAATGGATCATCTGGGTTTGGAGGTGTCAATGGATCGTCTGGGTTCGGAGGTCTAGGGCAGCAAAAGTCCGGGTTTTCGGGTCTGGGGCAGCAGAAGTCTGCATTTGGCGGAGCGTCGAATACTGCCTCTACCCTCAAAGCTGAGCCGAGCTTCGGATCCACCGTCACAGTGGACTCCAACAACGGATCCACACTGCCTTCTTGGGGAAACACGCCCTCGCAACAGCAGAGCTGGTCCTTCGGACAGAATACGACAAACTCTTCCTTCGCTTCCAACCCCTCCAACGGTGGCGCCGACACACAACAGAAGCGCGACGAGGTCACACCCCAGCCAGCTTCAGGTCTGAATGGTCTTGCCGGTGGCTTCAAGCTCGGAACTTCCTTCACGCCCGATGGGTCGGCCAAAGACGACAACGCTGCAAAGCCCGCCGCGCCTGTTGGTGGCAGTTTCTTTGGAAGCGACTTCGCATCGATGGTGCCAAAGACCGGTCTGCAGGCCCCCAAGACACCAGGAGACAACGGATCAACGACGCCAATTTCGCCAGAGAAGAAATCGTCGTACTTCCCAGGCACTACGCCGCAGGTACCGCCACCAGGAAAGAAGGTGGTGGACGATGCACCGCTGCCACCAGACTTCACCAAAACAGCGAAGAAATCCGAGCCCGTAGACGATGCTCCACTTCCGCCAGACTTTGTCACAGCAAAGCCAAAGTCCCAGCCTGTAGACGATCCTCTCCCACCCGATTTCCTTCCGAAGAAACCGACCAAGTCTGCAGACGACGATGTTCCCCCGCTTGCTGGCAGCCCTGGTGTCAAGGTCGAGGTTCCTAGCTCTTCGCCCGAAGCGACGCCTCTAGACGATGACGATGAAGAGTTCTCTGACGAGGAGGAAGACGAGAACGAGGAAGAAGATGAAGCCTATGATGATGACGAAGAGGAAGAAGAGGAGGAGGAGGAGGAAGAGGAGGAAGATCGCCCTCCGCCAGCAACGCTTGGCAAGTATGTTCTGCAGCCATCAGAAGCGCAGAGCAAACCAAAACAACTGTTCCCTCCTGCACCGACACCTCCAGTCGCCAGGTCAGAGAGCACTCCACAGGCCCCTCTGTTTGGAGCTAAGCCTTCCACCGGGCAGGCTGCTCCCAGCTCGTTGTTCGGCGCTCGGCCAGCATCTCAGCCAACAAACCCGCAGCCGCTGTTCGGCAAACCGTCACAGAATGCACCGTTCTCCCTTGGTCAGCAGGCCAAGCAGGCCCAGCCCAGCTTTCCGCCCCCACGACCACAGGCGGCTCTTCGCTCGCCAAGCCCCGTCCGGTCTTCATCATCGTCTAGCCATCGACCGACGACGCGTAGGGAACCTTCAGCCCAAGGAAGCTCTCTGAGCGCATCCTTCCAGCAGTCGAAGCCATCAACACCGCACGTGTCCGACCTCGAAGATCAAGAAGACGAGCGCATCCGTGCCCAGCTGGCTCAGGCAATCGAGCCCAGCAACACACTCGACGACTTCGTTGCGCATCAGAAATATGCGGGAACGTCTGCAAAGACAGGCCACGCCGCACAGATTGAAGCGATCTACAAGGACATCAACGGCATGGTGGACGCTCTCGGTTGGAATGCTCGGTCCATCAAGTCTTTCACAGCATTCCACAAGCAACCTCAGCACAACCACAAGGTCGATCGACAGACGCTGGAAGACGTGGAAGCTGACGGCAAAGACGGCGAATGGTTTGATGATTTCGCTATCAGTGAGATTTCTGCTCTGAAGAACTTGGAGGATCAGCTGTTCAAAGAACTCGCTGCCGGCCGCATACAAGACGTCCATGACAAGCTCTTGCAGCTTCGCCGCGTCTTTGTACAGAATGGCAAGCTCATGACCCGCATCAACGACATTCGCCGGCAGATCATCAACCGCAAGGACCCAGAGAGGGTGGAATCAAGCCGAAAGGCCGCTCTTCCCAAGGAGCTCGCCGAAACCCAGAAGGCCCTCCGCGCCGACTACGCCAAGCTCCTGGCCCTCCTCGCCCAAAACGAAGAAGCCGCCATCCTGCTCCGCTCCCGCCTGGCCTCACACAACGCGAGTGCCGGCAACACAAGCGCAGTGCCGAGCATGGACGCCGTGAAGAAAACCATTGTCAAGATGACCAGCCTCGCCGAGCGCAGGAACAACGACATCGCGCTCCTCGAGAGCCAGTTGCGCAAGCTCGGCCTGCAGGATCCCAGCCGCCCAACCTCGTCGCACGCGAACGGCGCCACCACCCCCCGCCGCGCCCGTGGCACAGACTTGCGCAAGAGCATCGCCGAGACGCCCTTCGTCACGCCGCCAACCCGCGGCAAGATGAGCCTCACCGACCTCAACCGCCGCGCCCTGACCCCCGAAGTGGCCGACATCACTCCCAGCAAAGGCTACGGACTGTTCTACGACGCGCAGGAGAATGCCGCCGGCAACGAGCTGGCCCGGCTGAGCGACATGGTAGACGACAGCATGCCCGAGCTGCGCCAGATGGCCAGGCGGAGGCGCACGGTTGCGAATGGGCTGCGCAAGGCGCTGTTGGAGCGCGGCGTCAGGACTACCACGGTCGCTTGAGGCCGTGATTGGAGTTGGATCGCAGTGTTTGGATTAGAATACTATGGGTGTTTGGTATTGGGACTGGCGTGTAGTAGCACCTTGTACAGCACAGATTGGGATTGGGATTGCATAGCAGAAAAGTAATCTTCAGAATAATGGCATAGTAACGACGTCAAGATCCTATACTGCCGTTGGTGTTGCGTCTCACGATACACTAATGTCGCTTCATTCCACTGCATCTACCAAGCCCGTAGAACCACCCCGTCTCCGAGCACACTCGAGAAACCCCGAAGAGCTGGAGCCATCACTTACCCAACACTACCACCATCGCCCCTCGCGCGTGCAGATTACAGCTGTAGTGCTTGCTAAGCTTTCCCGACTGACTGATCGACCCCCCATGCGCTGACTCAGCCCCACAGCTGGGTAACACAGATCACAAACACCACAATAGCATGTATACTCAAGAATATCCAAGGTTTGTCAAGAAATTCCGAGACTCGGGGGTCGTGAGCACTGCGCTTCACCCCAGCTCGTCGACCCCACCTTCCTACTTCGTACAGCTCGGATGGCGGCGGCTGTGGGTGCGCACAGGAGGGGGAGTACTTAGCTTGGCTGTTCTCCTGCTGTGTACACAACCTGTATTTCTTATCCAAGGAACTTACTGCGTTCCCGCCCAAGTTCCTAGCTCAGACACACCTTCGTAGCCATGGCCCAGCCCGTCACCGAGATCGCCTATGTGCCTATCAAGGACGGCGTGGATCTGGATCACGGCGACAGCAAGCGCGTCTGGGACGCCACGCTGCACACGATCTCGCAGCAGCCCGGGTTCAGGAGCTTGCGGTGGGGCGTGCAGGTCGAGCACCCGGGGGTCGTGGAAATGGCCATCGGTACGCCCCAATACCACACCACCCAACAACCTCCTCCAGCCCACTAACCGACCCAGAATGGGACTCCCTCGCCGCCCACACCGCCTTCGCCGCCTCCCCCGCCTACCCCCCCTTCCTCGCAGCCCTCGACCCGCTCCTCAGCGCCCCCGCGTTCCTGTTCCACCTCACCCTCCCCCCCTCCCCCCAGGCCGGCGCCTCGCCCTTCGACGCCCCGGTGACCGAGTGCGTGCGCCTGTACTTTGACGCCACGGCGCCCAGCGCGTACGACGCCTCGTTCGGGGCCTTTGTCGCGCAGGCCGCGAAGCTGACGGGCGCCGGGTCGACGGGACTGGTTGGCGGGTGGGGCGTGGGGACGCAGAAGCCGGACGGGGTGGGCGAGGAGATGCGGTTTTTCGGCGCGTTGATCGGGTGGGAGCGCATCGAGGCGCATGCGGCGTTCCGCGAGAGTGGGGATTTTCCGGGCGTGGTCAAGTGTTTGATGGAGGGCGTGGGGAAGGCCGAGATGCATCATGTCGCTTTTAGGAGGTATGGGGCGTGAGGGCGTGGATGGCTGCTTACAAAGTACGAATGCTACGAAGGACGAATACTACAAAGTACGAATGCTACGACATACAAATACTACAAAGTACAGATACTACAAAGTAGATACTATAAAGTACGACTGCTGCAAAATACGACTACTACAAAGTACGAACAGCCACTTAACAAGAACGATGAACAGTCTATTAGAAGTCTTCCTTGTCGGACTATATACGCTTGAACAGAGTTATTCAGTAGTTTTCCTGCAGCTTATTGGTACGATAGTGATGTGCCAAGTGGCTGGTTACACAGCTTGAATACTACAAAACACAAACACTACAAAGTACGACTACCACAAAACATCCACGCAGCCCCAAACTCGAAAAGAGTCAATGTCAAGATGCACAAATGCCGCACCACGCACGGTTCCTGTCGATCGCAGAAGAGCCATCCACACCGCCCCAGGCACAATCTCGCCTGGAAATAACGCTCAAGCCGCTCGTGCAGTGGCGCGCGCGGACCGCAAAGTCGCGACAGGTGACAGACCGCCGTGCCGTTGTGGAAACGAGCGCAGGGATGCTCCAACGCGAACCCAGCTCGAGCGCGGAGCTAGACGCGTCGTCGATGCAGAGAGATGAGCAGGACTCGAGTTCAAGCTGATGCCGCGGTCTGCGAATGCGGCGCTGGCGGCGTCGAGAGGTGAGGTGCGGAGGTACAACAAGATGGATCAGCTGACGCCACCGCCGTACCTCCATCGCGCCGCCAAACGTCAAAACCAGACATGCGGCTCGCAGCTTCCCCGCGGCCTTCTCGAACAGCCTCGGCGCGGGGGATCCTTGCTCGACATCAATCCCACCACCCGCTGCGGCGCGCCAATTGCAGTATTTCCACCGGCGGCACCAGGCTGCTTTCTGCCAATTCGATACATGCACGCCAGCGCCAGTATGCTTCCTAGTCCATCTCACCTCGCCGCCTAGTCTACCTCGAAATCTCACCTCGCCCGCGCCCACGGCCAACCAGACGCCGCCTCGGTCCGCAGCGGACGAATCTCTGGCTTCCCCACCGCCGAGGCTTCCGTAACGTGACGTACCCATGGCCGCCCTGGCAATTATCCTGCACTTGAACTTGCGTGCAGACGCCATCTAGCGCACGATGAGTGCAGCTTAGCCCGCCGCGGTGCTCCTGGCGAGCGGGCAACCCCACCGAATGGGCACGGGCTTACTAAAGGACGGTATGCGTGCTGGGGGCTGGGGTACCTGGCTCGTGTGTAGTCGTCACCGGGCTGAGGTGGTTTAAGAGAGCGCGAGCCGCCTCGATGTGCGTGGTGTTGTGGAATCCGAAGCTCGTCTCGCCGTCATCGATATGTTGAAGCTGGTCACTGTGGCTGCCCTGCTGGGTGCGGCCTTTGCGCAGAACTCGTCGTCTCTCCCGACTGTGGATTTGGGGTATGAGATTTACCAGGCTGCGAGTTTCAACGTAGGTCTTGCTGCGTGAGGACGTGAGACAGACGCTGATGCCGACAGAATACTGGTGGCTTCTACAACTTCTCGAACATCAGATATGCGGCGCCTCCAGTCGGCAATCTGAGATTCGCGCCACCAGAGCCGCCTGCAGAGAACAGGTCGGCGGTCAATACGGGTACCCTCAACAGGATCTGTCCTCAAGCTGGCCCGGCGTGGACAGGCCCGGCTGCTCAGTTCTTGACTGCCCTCGCTCTGGGTGTGCCTTTCAACACCAGCACCAACTATGTGCCGCCTGGCGCAAACGCGAGCAGCCTCGTCCCAGCAGCGGACCCGCGCGAGAACGAAGATTGTCTGTTCTTGGACGTCTCAGTGCCCCAGGATGTTCTGGCCAAAGCAGGAAAGGGATACGGCGCCCCGGTGCTTGTGTGGATCTACGGCGGTGGCTACACGGGTATGCTTCCTCGGCTCATGCGTGACTAGTACTAACGATACGCAGGTGGCAACAAGAACAACAACCCCGCTGGCCTCATTGCCGCTTCTGGTAATTCCACCAACGGCGATGTCATCTTTGTCTCCCTGAACTACCGTCTCGGTGCATTCGGATGGCAGGCCGGGCCATCGTTCCAGGCCGAGGGTGGAACAGCCAACGTTGGCCTCTACGATCAGCGCTTCGCTCTTGAGTGGGTGCAGAAGTACATCCACCTGTTTGGAGGTGACAAGAACCGTGTTACTGTCTTTGGCGAGTCTGCTGGTGGCGGCAGCATCATGCACCAGATCACCGCGTATGGAGGCCTCAAGGGCAAGGCGCCTTTCCAGCAGGCCATCCCACAGAGTCCTGGTTGGCAGCCAGTCCAGTCCAACGTTCAGCTGGAGGATACATACCGCAAGTTCCTGAACCTCACAAACGCCACATCCCTCGCTGAACTCCGCGCTCTGCCTTACGAGGCCATCAGACGTGCCAATGTTCAGCAGGTCGCGTTCGATACCGCTTGGGGTCAATTTATGTACGGACCCACGGTCGATGGCAATTTCGTTCCCCAGCAGCCCGGGCAGCTCCTTGCGCAGGGCCGATTCGATAAGAACGTCAACGTGATGGTTGGTCACAATGCGAACGAGGGACCTCTCTTCACCGCTCCCTCCATTCAGTCGGACGCTGCGCTGCGCAAGCAGCTGAACACAGCATACCCGCACATGCCCAACTCGTCCGTCGAGTACATCACCGACGTTCTCTACCCGCCGGTCTTCGACGGCTCGCTCCCTTACACCACCCAGTACCAGCGCGCGACCCTGATCATCAGCGAAGGCATCTTCACCTGCAACACCTACTACCTGTCCAAGGCCTACAACAACGAAACCTACTCGTACCTGTTCGCCGTCCCGCCCGCGTTCCACGGCTTTGATGTAGCCTACACGTACTTCACCGGCGGCGCGCCCAGCCTCAGTGTCTCGAACCGCACGGTCGCGATTGCGCTGCAGGAGTTCATCACCAGCTTCGCAGAGGAGGGCGCGCCCGAGGCTCCTGGTGTGACCAAGTTCGACATGTACGGCGAGAACGCGAGTGTGCTGAGGCTTAATGTTACTGCCATTGACCAGATTCGCGATTCGAATGCGAACAAGCGCTGTGACTGGTGGCAGTTGGCGCTGGTTTCGTAGACGCAGTGATGGAACGTATGTAGATGTCTAATGTAAATAACGTATCCTCGCACGAATGGTTTTCAAAGCGGCTTGTATGAAATGCAGGTCACACCTCTCCGTTTGAAGATCTGGGATAGCTGAACGCAAGAGCAGAACTTGGAACATACGACCACCGATCCTTCCAGCAGATACCAACGCAATTCCTGAATTTCCTGCATGTGCAAACTCTCCCCAGCTCGATGTCGCGATCCAGATCCATATTTCTCCACTTCCTCCTCCCAGCTGTCCCCATCCGGCCTAGCGCTTGGGAGCTATGTGATATGACGTCTGCATGATGCGTTGCACCAGCCACAAGCTCTGCGAACGACATCCATTTAAGCTCTCAGTCGCGCTGTTGTGTTCTCTTCATACCACAAATCCCACTGCCAATTCCTGCAACCAATTCCTGCAATACCCAAATTCCATCATCCAACCCCAATTCCCACGTATCCCGTAACCCATACCACACCACACACCATGTTCCGCGCCCAGATCGCCCGCCAGGCCCGCCTGTTCTCCACCACGCCCATCGCGCGCAAGAGCCCCGTCGAGACCATCAAGGACGCCGCCAAGGCCGTCGACAGGACCATCTCGGGCGCCGCCGTCAAGGGCATCGAGAAGGGCGGTACGTGAACCCCGAGCCGCGTCTCAGTCCACGAAAACAGCTCCTAACACCCCACAGAGCAGGTCGCCGAGGCCGTCAAGGAGGCCACCCCCGACTCCGCCGCCGAGGCCAAGGGCCAGGCCAACGAGGCGCTCGGCGCGGCAAAGGGCAAGGCCGCCGAGCTGCAGGGCGAGGCGAGCAAGAAGGCCGGCCAGGCGCAGGGCGAGATCGAGAAGCAGGCCGGCAAGGCCGAGGCCGAGGCCAACAGGAAGTTGTAAGGCTGTGTTTGTGATGCATCGAGGGGAGGTGCGGGCGGCATTTGTGCACCGCGGGCTGGTGGCGTGGCGCCCTTGTACGATTGATTGACTAGCGCTGAGGCGGCTTTACGAATTTCAATTTTTTTTTTTTCGTTCATGTTTGGTTGCTTTGCTGTCATGTGTGGTAGCATTACCGCAGTACGTGTGCATTGATGACTGAGGACATTGCTTGCAAGTTAAGCAAAAGCACACGCAAATCCCCTCTCTACACCTGGACTTACTGCAATCACGCACAACGATGTAGTCTCGACCAAATAAGAACTGACAAGTATCACACCTACAAGCTCACCCGGCAAGCAGCGTGCCAGGCCGCCACTGTCCCCTTGCGCGGCGAGAGCCCTCCGCAAAGCTACTATCAACTCCTCCACACAGCCCACAAACACCAACAGCCGTCCGTAATCCGAACTCAGCCTCGCAAGGCGCAGAGCCGGCTCATCGACTGTGTGATCTACGTGGCATGCTGCAGGTACGCAAACGCCGCACCACACATGTACAACACCCAACCCGAACCCGTGGCACTTACACCGGCCGGACTGTGTCGTGGATGCGAAGGACGCGGATGGACGGCGTGGTCGAGAGGCTGGCTCGTCGAAAGCAGACGTCGCGGCTGAGCGCTTTGCGGATTAGGTCCTGGGTGTCGTTGCAACGTGTGTCCTGGCGTCGACTACTGTGAGTATGCAGGACGGCTGGGCTGATACATCCGCATTCGTCGTGGGAGGTAGGAGAGGAGCTTCCTGCGACTTCATCCCCGGAGCGGACATCGCGCATCGTGAGCAAGGCGACGGAATACTCGCCGTTGTATTTGGATCCACTGTACCCGTCGCATTAGAGTAGAGGCATGTGACATGGCTTAGAAAAGTAGGGCACAAGATAGAGGCCACCGAAGAGCAACGCCATGGCAAACAGTCACTGAAATCAAGTCCGGGGGTTTGCATAGAAGCAATAAAAATCTTTGTTGCCCTTTGAACCCTCACAGCTTGACTGTACTCCTAGCGCGTATACGCTCGCCGTATTTGATGAACAAGAATGGAATCGGCACCAGCGCCAACGACACAAAAGCCAGCAAACTATTCCCCCACCCCAGTCCCAGCGCCGCATACATCTTCTGGCTGCTCAGCGGCACCAACGCCGCCATCAAACTACGAAGCACCGTGTTCGCCGCCATCGCGCTCGCGGCGTGCGTCGTAAACACGTCAATCAGATACGTATTCGCCGGCATAAATGTCAGCAGCAGGCCAAACCCGATGATGCCCGTGCCCACAAGCGGCACCATGTAGTGCGTCTGGAAGTACGCGGACCAGCCGTAGATCAGCAGGCCAATGGGCAGGAAGAAGCCGCCAATGCACATGATATGCAGGCGCTGCTCGGGCCGGAAGTCGCCGCGCTCCATGTGCTTCGTTACGCTGCGGTTACCGTAGTGGATGTAGACGGACTGGCCGAGGAGCGAACCGACACCTAGCCCCAGGAAGGAAAGACCGGTGATGCCGCCGTGCCAGTGGTATTGGGTGGTGAATACGGCGGTGAAGGTGGTGAAGAGGATGTAGAGGTAGGTGTATGTGATGGCGACGTAGAGCGAGATGGCGAAGCAGATGGTGGAGCGGGTGAGCATTTTGGCGGGGCGGATGATGGAGAATTTGAAAAGCTCTTTAGGAGCGAGGCCGCTGTCGAGCTTTGAGCGTAACTTATGGTTTCCCGTTTCAGCCCGCAGCTTCTTTGCTTTGTGTTCTAGGATCACGGGCGCAGATGTCTCGCTCATTAGGATGAGGGACATGATGAAGAACGCACTTGCCTGTGGATGTCAGCGAGACGACCAGTGATAAAAGGATATGGACTTACTACAATAGCGACGAACCAGAAGTTCCATCTCCAGCCTTTTGCGACTGTGAGGAACCCTCCAATGATCGGTCCAACACATGGCTGCAGCGATTAGTCAGGTGACGTCTCAGGTATCAGAGTACTTACTCCAATGGCTGAATCGATTAGCTGGGTGATAGTCTTAGAAATCGAAGTACTTACTCGGTCCCATCATCCACACAGACATTGCCGTACCCCTCTGCTCACGAGGTATGATGTCGGCAATCGTGCCTCCGCCTATGACCATCGGTGCTCCTCCAACAGCTGCGACGAGTCGGTAAATGCATGATAAACAGTTTAGAGTGTACTCACAGCCCATCAGAAACCTGAATACTATGAACATCTCCATATTCGTAGAGACAGCTGCCGCGATGGTAAAGATGATGAATAGCAGATTGCATGAGTGATACAGAGGCAGCCGTCCATACATCTCCGACAAAGGTGCGATGACTGTCTTGTTAGCCTTGACTTGAGTGAATCACTTGATGACATACTCAACGGCCCAAAACTGAACCCGAGAACATATACAGACACCATGAAACCCTGCAGCATGTCGTTTGTCGAGCCAAAGTCTCGCATGACTTCTGGTACACCGGGCGCGAACATGGAACTCGCGAGCGGCGTCAGGAACGTGATGGCGGAGATCAGCGATACCATACCCCACTTTTTCGTAGTCCCCCAGTTCATGGGGTGCGTGGGGTCGTCCGGGCCGTCGAAGTCGACGATGTTGGGGTCTTGCTCTACTTCATCAGGTTCTCCAGCTATCGAGGTCGACGCAGGACTTTGTCCTTTCTCGATGTCCTTGTCATAAGTCTCAGTCTTGACATCTTTCTCGTATATGGGAGAGTGTGCTCGTGTAGAGGGAATGCTTGGTACATGATGGATCGAGCCTAGGTTGGTGGGTATGTCGGCGTCGTGGCCCTCTTGAGCAGCAAGGTCGATGATTTCAGCATCGGTCGGCTGGTGAGGCTGTAACGAATGTGCCATCTTGGCAAGTAACGATATGTGATGTGATGCTCATACACTGTGCAGAGGACGGTACGTGTTCAATAACGATAGTCGAGTGGATTTGTTATGGCGTCATGGGATCTGCGCAGCCGTCGCGGCAGCAAACTCTTTCTGATGTGTCGAGAAGGAGTGAGAAGAGAGACAGAAACGCAGCCGCCATACGCCCTACTATCAAGCAGCAGCAGTGCAGGTTAGTCATAATGGAAGGCGTCTAATCAGCACCGAACCCATGGGGCAACTGCCGTATTTCCGCAATCCATAGCGAATGGCATGCTTAACTCCGTGGACATGGTGGTGGGATGTGCGGAATGGGACTAGAATTGTGGATGCGATCTGGAGAAGCTCGTACGAGGTGCAGGAGGAAGTCACCGCTTAACCGCGACCGGTAAGAGG
Source organism: Boeremia lycopersici (assembly GCA_022609225.1). Taxonomy (NCBI): domain Eukaryota; kingdom Fungi; phylum Ascomycota; class Dothideomycetes; order Pleosporales; family Didymellaceae; genus Boeremia; species Boeremia lycopersici. The sequence continues at coordinate 59,519 of JAGKPY010000136.1, forward strand.
CGTGAAGGTGTTGCGTGCAGAACCTCGGGAGGACTGCTTCCCCGCAGCAACGCCACCAGGCATCCCGCAGCTGCCGTTTTCCACACCACGAACAGTCTCAATTTCTTGTCATGTATTCGAATATAGCAAGTGTCTAATTCAGAATTGCACAATGGATTCTGGGAAGGAGTTTCAGTAGCCGTGATCATGCATTTCTTCCGTTGAATATTGGCTCTGGTGAACGACTCAGCCTTCCACGCCTCCAAAATTGCAAAGCTACTCATCATAATCGCGACTCGGGAAAATATGACTGTAAAATCTGCTTGGGTACAAAGCCATTAATACTTAGTCTATCGTGGATACTCTGCCAAAGGGGGGGAAGATATACTTTTCAATTCCAGACTTAGTCATCTGTCAATCTTACATATTTCCCAGGACAATTTATTTGGGTAGTAGTACCTCCTACGACACAACTTCGCACCGTAGCCTACCCGTTCAATGCATTCAAGCGCGCATCGTCCTCTCAGTAAGATGCCACCAATGCCAAAACCTGCACTCACAGACACCAAGTTGCCCACCCTGATCGTAACATGACATACCCCCGTCGTATCTACAGCCCACCTACCCAACCAGCTGGCCACTCATCCACATTTCCAAGTACGTCTTGCAGCCCCTCACACAGGCTTCGAGTATCATATCACGATTGAAGCAAACCCGCACAGAAGCCGGTGAATCGAGGGTTCTTCGTCCCATAACGTCACGCAGTCTATCTGAGTCCAACCATGGTTGCATATATTTCAGACAGTTGAGGATTGCTTATCAGCGGGCTATGCTATTCGCAGCTTTCTGTTCGCAGATCGTGCTTCTGGTGCGACTGCCCGGTGTTCTGAGTTTGTGGAGATACGGAAGAGAGCAGATTGCACCTAGAGGTATCGACAGAATGCGGAGAATGCAGAAGGATCCCTAGAGATAAGCAGAAGCAGCTATGCCTTGTGATGCTCTGAGACTCGCATTCAGAGAACACAGTGCTGCTCAAACCCGCGCGACCCGCTATCTGGACCCTCGAGTCGTCGCGTCTCAGGAGAGGTCGAAGCGAGTGGGGCATTTTAGGCCACACTAACTGCTGCCAAACCCCATGCGTGTTGGTGGGCCTCGACCATTGCACGTGAGGCGTGACGGCGATCAAAACAACGCGTGCGATCAGAGCAAAAGCACAGAAGTATTGGACTTATGATTTGACATTTGTTGCATCGACACGACGACAGACATCACGTCGCTGATACACCTTTTCCGAAGGCGAAAAGAGAGGAATACAAGAATCCGCCTGCATGAACACGCCAGAACGCCCAGCCAACATGATGTAACAGACACAAAGACGATCAACACCCCTTAGTAGTACCATGGCCAATACCGTCCCACCGAGGATTGTAGAGAGAGAAATGGGATATCACGTTACAAGCTCTTTGCACAGACGGTGTGAGGTGCCGCAGAAGAACAACAGATCATGCCTGCGCATCAGAGCTGGTTAGAGAAGAATCAACAGAGAAAAAAGGTGCGGATGGAACCGCTCATGCCTTCTTCGGTGTCGCCTTCTTGGGGGTGGCCTTCTTTGTTGTCGCTTTCGCAGCAGCAGCCTTCTTGGGCGCACCCCTCTTCTTTGCTGCAGGCGTCTTGACGGCACTTTCAGGAGCCTTGGTCTTGGTGACGCGTCCGGACTTTGTCTTTCCGAGAACACGTGTGACTTCCTTCTCAACAGCAGGGGCGGGGCCGGCGGCGGCGGGGGCAGACTTGCGAGGCTTGCTGGCGTTGGCCTTTGGCTTGGCGGCTGCTGCGGTCTTCTTGGTGGCGGGCTTCGCGGCAGCGGCCTTCTTGGGTGCTGGTGCTTTCTTGGTGGCCTTTGCCTTCTATACAATCGTTAGCGATTGGTGCAGGATATAAACAGGAAGTACATACGGTGGCGGTGGCCTTGGCCTTGGGGGCAGCCTTGGGGGCAGCCTTGGGTGCAGCCTTAGCCTTGGTGGCGGCGGGCTTCTTCTCATTCTTTTCCTCCTTCTTGGGCTCAGCCTTCTTAGCCACAACGGGCTTGGCCTCCTTCTTTGCAAGCTTCACTGTGCCGGAAGCACCTGGGTGACGCGTTAGTATACCCGTATATGATGAAGGTTCACGTGCAAAGTCGTCGGAGCAGACGTATGCACTCATTGGGGTAGCGAAGGGTGGGAGGGCTGGATGCTTAGCACATACCCTTGGGACGCGAGAACTCGCCCTTCTCCTCACCGGAGACAATGGCACGGTTGACGTGGTTCCTGAAGGCAACATCGGAGAGGTTGTCAACCTTGTTGTTGGCCTTGATGTACTTCTGGATAGCTTGGCGGCTGGTAGGATCTGGTCAGCACGACTGTCAAGGCGTAAAAGGATGCAATGCGTAAAGCAACAACGACTTGCAAGAGAGGCATACCTAGATCCATTGCGTTCCTTTAACTGTAAGGTACGAAGGGCACGTTAGCAAAATGTTCTCCAGAAAATGGGCGTCGGGAGCTTTGTTGTTCTTTGAGGCCGAACTGGCGCGTTGGCGTCGCACGCCCAGAAGCGGGGGTCGTGATGCGCCGGAGAACGTGGACTTACGTTGATGATGGCATCTTTAACCATATCTATTGAAAATGATCAGCAGAGGCCGGCGAACATAACGAGACCAACGCGCTTGTGGTGCGACAGCGTGGTGTTGAGAGATCATGCCACATACCGATGTAGGAGCCATGGCTCGGAGCGGCAGCAACGGCCTTCTTGCTAGCGACGGTGGTGGACTTCTTAGGAGGCATTTTGGTAGTAATTGTAAGTCGTTATAGACGCGTATCTGATGCTTCTAACGAAGGGGCAAACGTCGAAATCGATGGGGTGGATGTTGTTGTGGAAGCGTCGAAAGTCCCTGGGGTGGGAGCACCGCGCGCCCCGAAGCGGGGGGAAGCTACTTATCTGACGGCTGCTACCGAGCAGGTGCATCCAGATCAACTCTCGCGCGACACAATCGTCCATTCCTATTTAGGAAGGATTTTGGTATTCGAGAGGCTTTTCTGATCTCAAGTAGACTAAGGGCGCGCTCTTACTGGGTGATGCGCGCTGGTACCAGAGCGTTTCTGTCAGGGTGTTCTGAGGTCGCCGCTCGCATCCGTCCCGTTAACCTCGTGCTTCATCCCACTTCATGATCTCTGCGTCCTCGGAGCTTTGGAGTCCCTCCTGATCTCCCTCGCCTGTCTGGCACTAGGCAGACACTGTACTGCCGCTCAGATCTCGTCGAGTGTGCCTAGTCTACGATGTGACTCAACATCGCTGCCTACCCATGAGGCTTCGCACGATTCTGATCTGACGCGTTCCCTCTCAGACCAATGCAGACATTGCGCGCTCTTTGTCAGTGCTTGATGGTTCTAAGCAACACTGTGGCCATACTATCTAATTCTTTGATGCTCGGCTGACTGTTCTCAGCCTTGAGTCCCTTACGACTCGAGATCGTCGGTGTTGTTTTGATTGTTCACGCGTCGCAACTCGCGTTGTTTCGCTTCGACCTCAACACCCCTTTAGGTTTCCATATTGATCCCCGCACAAAGAAGTCGAGTGGCTTCGCAATTTTTTAGGAGCAGCAAATCTCATATCTCGCGTTTTCTGTTGCATGTCGCTTTCTACGGTAAATTGTTCTCCTTCCTGGCCTGACCTCGTGCCAGTCATGTGCGCTGTTGATCGATCTTTTGGTCATGCGCACAAAGGTTCGACGCCTTACTCAATTTTAAGCTTCGAGTCTCCCGACGAAATGTTCCCTGTTATCCATTGCAATCGCATGACCTTCACAGGCCAATTAGCGCCTAGCCACTCTTCTCATGATTCAAGTGGGCACGGCCATCGCGTTGCGGGCTATACCATCAACCCTAGGTAGCTGTTATGCATGGGAGAAGACCTACCTCAACATCTCCACACATTCTTGTCTGCATGAGTCCACAAGAACCGCCTCAGAGAGATTATCATGCTAGCCGACACTTTAAGTGGTGACTACAGATCAGTAGAAGGAAGGTTTGAGGTTTTGCCACGAAATGTTGCGGTGCAATTACAATAACCTTTCGTTAAAACTCTGCAGATTTTGGAAGACATGCCTACCGACTGTTCGATTCCCATCCCGTTAGAAGGACAACCTTCCTATTCCCACGGGACCGCTCGTCATTGCGTATACAGGGCATTGGCGTTGGTCAGGAGAGACATCGCGCTGGGGGCGAGGACAAAGATCAAGCAAGGAGCTTGACTAGTCCTTTACAGACCCATCGAGCAAATTTTGATGAACATGTAACACCATATGGAATTGCATGTTTGGAGACGCCAATTATAAAATTACAACACGATCAGCTATCTATTCTGACTTCCCCCCAAGAGCCTCCTTCTACGTCGTCTCCGTATCAGCCCATGTGTGTCCGGACAAAGCTCGGTCTATTTCCAAGACGTGGGCGAGCCCCGGATCATCTGAATACACAGTGCAAACGACTCCGCTCCTTCCGGCATGGATTTTCAACGTAGCGGAAAGCGACCATTGTAATTACTACGAGTGTGCTCGTGGAAACGGACCTACTGGCTGCAATCAAGCCGCCAGGTCTTCCCATTGCGTTGAATCCACCTGCTCCTTCGCATGATCAGAACTGCCACGTACTCATGGGTCTCATGGTTTAGACTACAAGTCTGAGAAACATGTGGACTTTTCTGCTCCTCTCCACGACTCAGTGAGCTTTGTGAAGCTGCGACTTAAAATCGAACTAAGCACATCAGTGGCAGGTAACGTGAGTTTTGGACTTGGGATTAACGTACCCCACAGGCAAGTCGCTTAACAGGCAAGTTGCTCACTTTTGCCAAGCCCCTACCAAAGTACCCTTCCTACACTAATACCTTAACAACAACCTAATATTAATATGTTAAAGGAAGCTTAGATATAGCTTACACTTTAGGCTCTTAAATAAGATGCAAATCTCTTATAGTAACATACTATAGCTATCTATAGGGTCTCTTAAAAGACTCTAAGCAACTAATATATAGAATAACCTTTATAGTATAATACTATACCTAACTTATAAGGGTTAGATAATAATAAGAAGTAGGTAATTATTAAATATATACTTAAGCTAGATATATAAGGATTTAGC
>JAGKPY010000137.1:0-64661 GCA_022609225.1 Boeremia lycopersici
AGAATTTGTTAAAAATTTGTTAAGAACATAATAGAAAAAATGCTATTATGTTCTAGTTATGTTAGAATAAGGTTGGTCAGCCCACGTTAGAGTTGGTCTAACTAAGTTTCACTTGGTAGAGTGGAGATGCCAAGACACTAGTCTGCCGTTAGCGTTGGTCGGCTCAGCTGCGTCCTGAAGCTCTAGCTCCACGGCGTCCGGCGTCCCCACATGTCGAGAGAACACCGAACCCAACCCTCGCACGCATCGCCCACCGCAGCCGGGCCCCCTCCCGCCGACGACGCCGCCGACGACGCCGCCGACGCTTCCCCAGGCCCCTCCGCCTGCGCGCCAATTGAGCCATGGTCGCATCCCCGGCGGTGCCCGAGTACGCGCCTCCCTCGGCCTCGCATCCCCCGCGCTGACGCCCCCAGAATCTACGAGGACGAGCTGCACTCGGCCATTGAGGCGCGCTCCGAGTCGCTGCAGACGCTGCGCGAGCTGGGCCCGCCCGACCTCGTGCACCTGATCAAGCAGCCGCTCAAGTCGACGACGCGCCAGACGGGCGTCTACCACCACGTCACGGGCATCGACGCCTCGTCGTCGGCCAGCCTGGCCGCCTACATCAACACGCTGACGTACTCGCCGCACGACAAGCAGAACAAGGTCGTGTCCGGCCTGTACTGGTACGTTGCGCCCCCGAGCCCCGCGCCCGCCCGCCCCGCTGACCGCCCAGCTGCTACAATGCCTTCTCGCGCCTCGACATGCGCGTGCAGGTCTACATCCCCGGCACCGTCGAGAGCTACTGCATCGACGAGCGCGGCGACAAGCGCGTCGCCACCGACGACCTGTGGCTGGAGACGTACCTGTGCAGCGTGCTGCGCGCCTACTCGTACGCCGACGACGGCTCCGGCGACACCATCAAGAAGATTGTCGGCGTGCGCCGCTTCAACCCCGTCACCAGCACCGAGAGCGAGCACAAGTTCCTGGACGCCGCCGAGCGCCTCTTCTTCAGCGGTACGCGTGCCGTGCTTCGCTGTGGCCCACGCTGACCGTGCACAGGCTGGCAACTGGGGTCGGATCCCGAGATCCAGGTCCCCAATCTCGTCTCGAACCACCTGACCACCGGCCTGCTCAGCTACATCCACACCACGGGGAGATATGCGTCCGGCATCAACCTTTTCGAGAAGCTGCGCACACGCGACCCCGAGATCTCCTCGCTGCTCGCCCAGGTCTACATCCAGGCCGACGAGGAGGTCCAGGCCGTGCAGCTGCTGCATCATGTCATCCAGGAGCTGCCCATGGACTACTCGCTGCTCGACTGCCAGGCCGAGTTCTGCAATGCCAAAGGCCGCGGCGACCTCGCCCTCGAGATTGCAAAGCGCAGCGTCGTGTCGGCCCCCAGCGAGTTCGGCACCTGGGCCCGTCTGGCAGACATCTACGTCAGTCTGGAGCAGTGGGACCTGGCCCTGCTCACCCTCAACTCGTGTCCCATGTTCACCTACCAAGACAAGGACGCACCACGCATGCCCGAGCCCCAGAAGGTCTTCCTGCCAATCATGCCCGAGGCCATGTGTGACGAGATCGAAGACAGCAACCTCGACGACATGGAGATGGTCCACCCGACACTGCGCAAGCTCCACGCCGCCGGCTTCAAGGGCACATTCCTGAAAGCCTACATGATCCTGACAGAGGTGACAAAGAAGATTGGCTGGGACCAGCTGCTGAAAATACGCTCGCAAGTCTTCGTCATGGAAGAAGAGTACCGCCACGAGAAGCAAAGCGTCCCCCAGTCCCACTCGCGCAGTGCCAGCACCACCGCCCTCCGCTCGCCCACCCCCTCCGCCCTCGCCTCCCCCAACCCCGAAACCAACGGCCACACCGCCCCCGCCTCCGACACCACCTCCTCCCCGCCCTCCCCCACCCCCGACTCCCTCCAAGAACCCGGCCACACCGTCGCCGCCGAAGTCGTAAAAGCCGGCTCCGACGACCCGCACCCGGACACGCAACCCTCGTACACACAGTTCCAAAACAAGCGCCTGTGCGAGCGCTGGCTCGACAACCTCTTCATGGTGCTTTACGAGGACCTGCGCGTCTACACCATCTGGCGCACCGAGATGGCGCAGTACCGGCAGCAGCAGCTGCTGTACAAGAAGAGCGCCGAGGAGTGGGAGATCCTGGGCGAGCTGGCCGAGCGCCTGCACCACATCGAGGAGGCCGTCGAGGCGTACGAAAACTGCCTGCAGATCAAGTTCTCGCCCAAGGCGATGCGCGGCGTGCTGCGCCTCGGCGAGCAGAAGCGCAACACACGCGACGTGTGCGCCGCCCTGATCCGCCTCGTCACCTGGCAGTACCGCTGGTACTCCGAGGTAAGACCCTGACCGCCTTGCTGTAGCAATCCGCTAACACCCCCAGTTCTCCCCCGCCCTGCTGTACACCATCCGCAAACTCATCGAGGAGGAGGGTGCCGTCAAGGTCCGCAGCATCATCCAGGGTACCAGCTTGCCCCAGCACGTCCTCGATCTCACACATCAGTACGCGGCGCTGTGCGCGGCGTTTCGCAGCAGCGGGAGCGACGGCTAGACGGGAGACGGGGGGCTGCTGGGTGTGGGGGTAGTGTCGCGGCGGCAGTGCTGAGGAAGTGCTGGAGTGCGCAGTAGACGGACGCACGCAGTCGAGACGCAAGGCAGTGCAACACGTCATCGCGGCGACACGGGAGGCAGTGAAGACAGTAGTTGTCCGTGAACGGTCGTTAGAAGGAACATGGTGCTTGGTTGACGGTTTTGTGTGGCGGCGTCACAGGGGGCGTTGGAGTGGTGTTGTTGTGTGTAGTGCTCATGAAGTGTGTAGTGTTCATGAAGTGTGTAGTGTTCATGAAGTGTGTTCATGAAGTGTGTTCATGGAGTGTGTTCATGGAGTGTGTTCATGGAGTGTGTTCATGGAGTGTGTTCATGGAGTGTGTTCATGAGTGGTTTCATCCAGTGCCTTCATACAATGCCTTCATACAGTGACTTCACACAGCGACTCCGTGCAGTGGATCCATATACGGTCAATTCTTCGTCTACATACTGTACGGCTACTTCTACTGCTCATCGCGTTTCTGTGCGCACTGCGGTGCTGTGTCTTGCTTCTCGTACGCGCTTTCATGTGCGTGTCCGGAGCAAAGGATACACGAAGCAGGGGCCTTGGCCTGGGGGGTTGCTGCGGACTCGAGATTCTAGCGTCGCAGTGTATGCGCGTGCGATAGACACCTCAGCCTACGTGTAGGTACACTACGAAGAAGAATGCTGAAGCAATGGTACTGTGGAAACGACATGGTGAGTGGGCTTCGTAGATTTTCCTTGTTGGCGGTGCTGGGCGGCGCTTTCGGGGGTTCGCGTGAAATGTTTTGGCGGTTCAGCTACGAGGATTGAAATGGTGTTTTCATCACAGACACCACGAACCATATTCAGCAGAGGCGCATACTACAAGACGAAAAAAAAAACGACAGCACTTCTGCCGGCCGGTTAGCAAGGCACCGGTGGACGCGGTGAAATGGGTATATTCTGCACACGTGCTGTCCATCATCCGCAGCGTGTTTTGCAACGTTTTATTCGTTTTTATCGTCACACGGACCGGGGCGCGCCTCGGCGCCATTTCACAGCGCACGCAGCGCCGCGCCGCCGGAAACACACCACCACCACTCCCCGCTGGAGCATGCCACACGGAGCCACCTTTTGCAGCCGCCAAGCGCCCTGTACACGAGTGTGCAGAGTCGCTTAACGGTAGGACTTCTGGTAGCGCGAGCGCGCACCCTGACCGCCGAACTTCTTGGGCTCGCACCGTCTGTTGTCGGCGACGAGGAGCGTGCGGTCGTACTGGACGAGCGCCTGCTTGATCTGGTTCTTCGAGTGCTCGTCGACGTACTTCTGGTAGTAGGCGACGATGGACTTGGCGATGGCCTGGCGGATGGCGTAGATCTGCGAGGTGTGACCTCCGCCGGAGACGCGGACGCGGATGTCGACGTCGGCTGGGAAGTATTAGTGAGGCTCTGTGCTGGCTGTGGTGCCTGCGCGCTGGTGGGTTGGGGCGCGCCGGCAATGGGGTGTGCGTACCGAACTTGTCGAGGCCGAGGATGAGGACGGGCTCGTAGACCTTGAAGCGCAGGATCTCGGGCTGGACGAGGGAAAGAGGCTTTCCGTTGACCTTGATCAGACCCTTACCGGCCTGTGTTATTCGTCAGTATGCGGGCTTCGTGGTCGAGATGGGCGCGCGCGGCGGCGGCGTACCTTGCAGTGGGCGACGGCGGTGGCGGTCTTCTTCTTGCCGAAGCATTGCACGGATTGAGAGGCCATTTTGAGCGACTGTGGTTAGTACGTGCAGAGGTCGTGAGGTGCGGGCAGTTGTCGTTCACGAAGACTTCGGGTGTGGAAGTTGGCGAGCGAAAATGGGATGTGGGTGCTAGCGCTCGATATGGCTAGCGTGGTGCGCATCGCCTAGCGCGACTTCGTCGGTGGAGACATGACAGCTGCAACACCACGAGCCTTGTTGCAGATCTATAGTTTTCTGCGATGATACGGCAACTCTGCGCAGCGTATCTGTTTCCTACATGAGGTGCATGTTTGCTCTGTCGTTCACAGTCAACTAAATTGCATGCAATCCAAGATGGTGCACCAGCTCTGGGGCTTTGGCAGTAACGGCGAAGGGCAGCTAGGCGAGGGTATTGCTGTTGCAGACATCGTCGACAAGCCTACCCTTCTACCGAATCAGCCGTTCTTCAAAGACATCAAGTCCATCAGAAGCGGCGATAACCACACTCTCTTTCTTCTTGATGGCGGCTCCGTCGTTGGCGTGGGCGACAACAGAGTGGCCCAGCTGAGCACCACATCTGATGCACCATCCCAGGTCAATGATTTCGAGAAGGTTCAAAGCTCCACTCTTCTATGCGCTGCAACGAGCACGACGTCTGCGTTCATCTCATACGATGGAGAACGTAGCTCCATCTTCACCCAAGGACACGGACGATGGGGCGAATTAGGATGTGAGAATGTGGAGTCCGCCAGCGTCAACACCCTGCCCAAGATTGACATTCGTCTCAATGCAGAACCCACCGACTTCGCCGCTGGTGTGTGGCACTACGTCGTCGTCATGGCGTCTGGCGAGGTGTACGGTTGGGGCAAAGCTCGTCTCGGACAGCTTGGTGTTCAATCGCACGACAAAGTCAATGCGCCTACGCTGATTGAAGGACTATCATTCGACCCAGTTCGAGTGGTTTGTGGCAAGGACTTCACCTACCTCGTTGGCAACTCAACCACCGGCGAGCACACGGTATTGGGAAAGGACAAGTTCAATATCATCTCTGGCATGCCAGCCGACATAAAAGGGTACAAAGACATAGGCGCAACGTGGCATGCCATATTCGTCCTCTTCGATGACGGACGATTAGCAGCGTGGGGCAAAGAGAATCAGTGGAAGCTCCTGCCTCCAAACTTGCCGCCTATCAAGAGTATTGCAGTCGGAACCGATCATATTCTGGCTGTCACCAAATCAGGCAAGCTTATCTCCTGGGGCTGGGCTAAACACGGCAACTGCGGTGATCTTGCAAATCTGCGTCACGACATGAAACACGACATGATCAGTGGTTTCTGGAATGAGATCGAGATACCTGGCACGGTCACGAACATCGCTGCTGGCTATTGTACAAGTTTTGTCATTACTGAAGAGAACGAAGAAAGTCATTGAAATAACAAGTACGAACACTCGAACAATACAAGTATATAATTTAGAAAAAATGTGGGTATCATTCAAAGCCTTTTGCAGTACTTCCTCTCATCAAATCTTAGTCAACTGACCATGCGTCTAGGTGATGACCTCTTGTAAGGACGCCGACTCTTCAACTTCTAACCGAGACAATCGTCTAAAGACAGTCCTATCGACCGTCGGCAGCATCCAAATTCAGTCGAATATCAACCCCGCTGGGTACCGATTCTTTTCGCGCGCATCTGTCACCTTCCCATTAGCCTCCCACTCAACCCTGTACCGCCACCACTTGTAGTAGTTCCAGACCTCGTAGCTGAGCAGAAAATGCGACAGCTGTCGGCCCACATACAAAGCGAATCTCTGGTCATCCGGCTCAACACCCCAGTCCGAGCCATCGGCCAGGAACTGCTCGAACAGCACGCGATCTTTCCCAACTGCAGTCGTGCCCTGCGACACCGACGCCCACGTCTCCGTCCATGCTCCTTTCTCGTCAATGGTCGCTCGAACGAGGTAGCCCCACTGATACGTCGTCCCGAAGTTGTAGTAGTTACCGACGACGACTTTATTACCCTCTCGCCGGATCATAACACAGTTTATCAGCCGCCGCCACTCGAACACCTCTACCTCCGGGTTCAAGAAGTCTGCGAGGCACTCTGGGCTGGTGTATGCCAGCACCGTGGCCACGGCGTCGCACAGCCTCGGCCTGGCAGCTTTAGCAACAGCATCGGTGCAGCCTGTATACGCCTTAGCATCGAGAACGTGCATGCGTCTTGCCGGCGCGTGGGCGGGGAGCACAGGGTAGTCGTGCGAGCGAAACGGGCCGGTGATGTCATCGTGCAGGTCCTGACCTCCGACGTTCCCACAATCCATATCCTCGAGCTCACGAATCGTCTGTTCCTGCTCGCTCGCCGTGCGCGTCACATCGCCCATCGGCGTCCTCACCGCCTCGTCGAGCTGCTCTGCGACGCTGCGGGTCTGCGTGGCGGGGCCGGCAAAGGTGCTGCGTTTCGTCGTCGCGTTTCGCCGCATCGTGTCGAGTTCCTCGCGCGCCTCTGCCGCGGTCGGCCAGCGGTCGAACTCATCGTCGTCCGCGTCCCAGATACTCTTCGGGGGTGGAGCGTCGGGCGATAGCATGTCGGGCGAGACAGCCATGGAAAAGCGGTTTGGGCTCAGTTTTGTCACCCACGGCAGATGTGTTTCCCGTGACCCGAAATAACTGCGCGGGTCGCGCTGCGGTGAAGGGTTCGGCGAGTGGAGGCGTCTTTTGTTGATGCTCACCGCTTGTGTGTCGGTGGGGTACGTGGGTGGGAGGCCCGGCGATGGTTGTATATCTGCGAGTGGATCGTTTGCGAGTGAAAGGTCAAGTGAGCCGAGCTTGTTTGCGATTTTGGCTCCCTCAAGCTGGCGCGAGTTTGGTGGCGTCAATTCTGGATGACCTTGAACTTCGAAAACGTCTATGCTGTCCTCGGGACTCTCCTTTTCTTGCCGTGTCGATTGCTGTTTCGAGCACTTTTCTCGAGGTGTTGATAGTATCTCCAGCTCGTCATCTTCCCATCGTTGGGAACCGCGCCTCAGCTCAGCCTGCGGTCCTGTATTTGTGCGGTGGGAAGTTTGCAGCCCAGGCGATGGTTGTGGAGGGAGTCCCGTGTCAAAGGGATCTGTTGACCAATATCCCATTTTGGAAACCGAAGTGAAACGAACTTCGATACAGACAGTTACGGCAGGAGGTGATAGCAGCGAATTGAACAGCTTCGTGGACTGGTATTGATTTTTTGGTCGTGGACGAAGAGCTGGATCCGAGCCTATGCAGCTCCGGGGCTGCTGCGAGAGCAACATTGCGTACTATTTCGTATGTGGAGCGAGGATGAGGTGAAAGTAGGTCGCGTTCGAGAGTCGAACAATGTACGTTGAATGCAAAATCTTGAAGTATGAGGGTATCTAAAGTACGAACAGACAACTATGCGGAAATCGAGAACTGTCTAAACAAACAAACAATCTACAAGGTTCATTGCAAAAGAGCATGAGCAAGGCAAGTGGTTGGGTCTAAGAACATCGAATGCACTGTAGTTGCCATGGTGGACTAGTAACCCCATCACCACATACGCGGACGCCGCCCATACATAACAGCACACGCTCTCGTGAAGACTGGGGTGAAGTCCAAGTCACATGAGCCCCCAAGCGCGCGTTGCGCAGCGCTAGCCGGGATGCGCACTCCGTCCACGAATGAGCTACTTCCGACTACACACCTTCGGGCATCCACCGCGCACCCCGTCGCAGCGAAACACAGGGTGACAACGAGGTTTTCCTTGCCGTTTACGACACGGGGGAGAATTTTCAGCTCGGACACATCATGTGCGAGACGTAGTCACAAGCTAGCGTCATCCACTGTGGGCAGTACACGTTCACACGCGTGCGACGGCATCGTGGATGATCTTACGACAGGGGTGCGCGCATGCAGGTCGCACTCAATGCGGCGCTCGTCCCACGAGGAGTGAGATGCTGCGGCCGATCGTGGCTGACGTCACGAGACACTTGAAGGTTTTTCCCCGGATGGACGGGTGATGCTGAGGCCGGAGGTGGACACTTTAGTGCTTAGCGACTCTGTTGTATTGCTCGTCTCCGCGTTCTAAGTCTCCAGGTCGCGGTTCGGTCCGTCGCAAGCGTTGGGCTGCAAGCTAGCAGCTGCCAATCCTCCCGAATTGATCCAAGAACCGCTCTGACAAAGGTTGTGGATTTCAAATACTGAAGCGTGAGTAAAGAGAGGGATTGTGATCTCGATGTACCTTCCCTCGTATCGAGAGGGCGGAACTTATCCCAAATCAACAAGGCGTACTTCTGTGTAGAATTGACAAATGTCACAGGACAGGTCTGCACAAACGATGCCTACCGGCCTTCTCAATCACGATCCAATCCTCGCCGGACATCAATGCCGAAACAAAACGGCTAGTCGTCTTTCAACATACAATCATTACCAATGGAAATTCAAGCCTGGGCTACTGCATCCTACCTACCATTGCCGACAGGTAGTCGATTAGGCAAAATTCGGGGATGGCAGAAAGCTATCTACTGTTCGCTCGCTTCGCCTCTTTGCATGGAGGATCAACAAGCGATGCCAATAGATAGCTGTTACTACACTGCCCCTAGTCATTCGTGCATGTTCGACGGTTACCCGTCGGCGAAACTCAGGCGCGGTACAGTCGACGTCCGGTTGTAGAAGTGCCTCGATACGGCTGTACGATTAGACTATGACCAAGTCTACAATCTAGAGGGGCGGTTCAAGGTCCGATCACACTATTCTGGCGTGCCATTGGTGGCTTCAAGCCTAAGATTTTGCTGTGAGGATCACGAGTGGCAATTCCTTTGGAAATTCTCTGGGGTCGGGCAGCATTGTCTGTGGTCAGGCGTACCTGAGAAAGGTCTCGACTCCAAACGAATATGTAGAGCTGGTGGTGGAAGGCTTCTTGTTTGATCTCGGCCTCGGATGGAAAAGAACACAGTCACGAATCTACTCGGACGTAGCGACATCGATCGGTTTTGTTGATGCGCGAGGCACTGGTCGGGTAAGGGACGTGAATCGATCACAGTATGCTCACATGTTCACGGCTATTCCGGAGCCGACCAGTCGTGGTTTGCTAATCATACCTGTAAAGTGGACACAACGAACAGGACCTTCCACCAAAGTGACGCTCACGTGATACGATGTGGGGTCATCCGCAATGCGCCCGACCTCACTCTCACACCAACACTAGCAAGCACGCGATAAGAAACGAAAGACCTGGAGATATTAATATCCTCCAAGCGAGAACTTGCAAACGATGGCTTGGTCGCAAGAGGCTATTGACTGATGTCACATGATCAAAACAGCCCTGGAGACAGTCACGCTGCACAGCCTCAGCCTCGTGCATGATCCAGACGTAGGCAAACGCGATGCAGCTTGTTCAGCTACACTCAACTCCATTCTATGCTCTACACAATGCCTCAGAACTTCAATTCAGACCTCCATATGTCACGCATTTTCGTGTACGATCCAGAAGGCGACACAACCCTACCTGTTGCGCGTCAGCCTCAGCATCCCTGTGATCTTACCAGTAACACGTCTTTCACAATACCTATGGATACTACCCCGACTCAAGGAGCTGTTATCAGCGACCTGACTATGGAACAAACGGCATCTCCTGAGAAAGCGGACCCGTACCGACAGGCACCACTAGACCTACGAAGCGAAAGCATCCGCCTCATCGAATTGCTCCCTACCAGTGACTCAGACATGATCAGATGCCGGCTACGCTCATATTCCATAGGCCGTGATTGCCCTCCATACGTTGCGCTTTCCTACATGTGGGATCACGCATCTCTGAAGGACGAAATTGAGCTCAACGATATCAAAGTGCCAATTAGTCGTAATTTATGGTGGTTCCTACATCGTATGCGCTCCCGCCGCGAGCTAGGACCCTTTTGGATCGACGCGATTTGCATCAACCAATCCAGCGTACTGGAAAAGAACCATCAGGTCCCGTTGATGCGACAGATATACAGCGGAGCGGAGTCTGTGTCTATTTGGCTCGGCGAAAATGTCAAGGGCACCAATACTGATATGGCGATGGGATTTTTGGCAAAACTCCAGGAGTCAGATGTGGATCAGTGGAGCAAAGATGTCCCACCCATCAGCAAACGCTTGTTTAAAGCTGTAGAATCCCTGTTAAATCACCGCTATTGGACTCGGATCTGGATTATTCAAGAAGTTCTTCTGGCTGAAGCGGTCTTCGTTTACTCAGGCGCGATGACTGTAAAGCTCGAGCTTCTGGACTATGTCGCCCAGACTCTTTGGCATATCAAATCGTTCAGAGTTGGTATTCAGCTCTGCAAGTGCCAAATATTGTTACTGCGGATACAGTCTAGGCAGAAACTTGAGTCTCTATCTGATCTCGTGATATGGTTCTCCGAATCTAAGGCCACAGTTCCTCACGACAAAGTCTATGCCTTGCTTGGTATAGCGCGGGAGCAGTCTTTCGTAGTGGTCGATTATTGCAAATCTCCTAACGAGCTATTTGAAGAACTGTTGGACCTGGCGCATCAACAATGGCGTGACGAGGGGAACATGTTCGAAGATGAACTGAAATCTTTAGACTCTAACGCCGGACAGATTGCTGAAGCATTGGGCGTGAAGTATGATTGGTGGAGCGTGCTGAAATTTCTCGGAATTCGCAATCAAGAGGAGGAATTTATTAACGACCTCTTACGTCAAGATGAGGAGGAGCGTAGCAGGGAATTGTAGCACCGACATACCACAGAAGGCTGAAGCACTGCACCTACATTGGCACACAATAAGCTGCCAAGTTGCCTCATATGATCCCATCGCCATACGCCTTCAGTCATTTCAGTTCAGCGCCAGACACCATCAGAAGGGTGGGTTGCTGCCGCCAGGAATGATGGTCACTGGCAAATGCGATCCCGCGAAAGATACTGTAAACATGCGTACCTAATCAGCCCCCAGTACTAAAGGATCCGGAAAGTCTAGCTTAAAACTCTGACTAGTGTAAATCGGATGCTATCAGCTTCACATGAAATAACCCCAAATCCTAATCAAAGCCTACAGTCCTAAGTCTTTGTACCAAGTACTGCCGTCAATGGCCAATAGGGATCTGGAAACAGTGAGCTCCCTTAGCGCGAGAGTGTCCCTTTACTAACCTGTAAGACACTTTGAAGAGCATGGTACAGATCCAGGCTTGATCTGGACTGGCTTGTGTGAGGGAAACAGCGACGCAAATTTCTGGCACAAGACTTTCTTCTTAGACTATGTTAAGAACCTAGTAAGGCAGGAAATAGCTCTTGGTCTAGAAGAGTACATTAATAGACGAATGGTTAATAGCGCGAGTATCCTTGTTGCTACATAGCAGACTCCTGCAAAGGAAGCAGACAGTACACTAGATTGTTGATTGTATGATTAACGGGCATGACATTCGGTTATACAGAGGCAAGTGCCCGATGGCAAGCCCTTTTGGCAGAGCTTGGGGTTGACAATGCAGAACCGGGTAGGACGATAATGGAATATTTGGGAGAGAAGCAGCAAATGAACAACTTAGAGAGTTTTGGGTTAGTTATAGGGTGATTTTTTGATCTCATTATCTCGTTTGATACCTATCCCTCAGACCACCTGTTAGCCAACTCATCCGCGGATTGTACAATTAGCAACCGCATCCACATGCCTTGCAGTCGCCCTTTCCGCAAGATGCCTGCTTGTTGTTATAAGACCACTCGCAATCCTGCCACCTGCCGCAGGGAGTCCAGCCTCCATTTCCACTTTCATACGCCAGCCAGCACCATGACTTCTTCCTGCCTAAAAGATCATAAAAGGGACCACCGCAGTTCCTCCAGCACCAGCCATTATCGCATCCATAATCATAGTCAGTGCCCGATCCACGACCTCCACTCGAGCAGACTTCGCGAGAAGCAATTTTCGCAACCTCAGCGACGAGCTCCCCATGGTTAGGAGAGCTCGTAAGGTTCGCCTCCTCCTGATTGGGGTCGTATTGAGGGCTGGCGATTCCAAGTTCAGACGGATGCTTCTTGCACTTTCGAAGAGTGGAAACATCAGTGCCTTCAGGTAGCTCTGCAAGATTCCATTCCATGACTCCAAGCTCGCCACATTCCTCGATGGTAGCAAGTTCGGCTGGAGAGGCAGTAGGAGAGCCAAGTGCTGTGGAAGCAGCTAGGCTAAGGAGTGCAAGTGAAAACTTCATTTTCGTAAGGATGAAGATTGAAAAAGTAGTCTCAGTAAGAATTGTGTTGAAAGCTGTGTGAAGAGCTGTACTGTGATTCAAGCAGCGCGCAAAACATACCTTTTATATCTCGAAAACCCTCGTAAGGCGATTCTGGATGAAGTTTAGTAGGAGGCCGTGCAAAGTTGCTTTCAGGCTACCAGACCGCATAGCGTAACTCCTCACGCCATTGAAAAGGCCCCTGGCCTCGGAACCCTTCAATCCGGAATCCTTCAGTCTGATAGATACAAGGCGGGACATAAACGAGACGGGACATAAACGAGGTGGGTCATGAACGAGCCGGGCCATGAACGAGCCAGGACATGCATGAAGCGAACTACGGGTTTCTCCACCTTTGCCTTCTTCAATTGAGATCTACCTCTTTCCAACAACATGAGTGGTTATTAGTGACGATAGTGGCAACCCGTATTTCTGTACGCTCATATCACCTTCCTGTAGAGATCCATGCATGGGATGCCTTGAAGTTCTACAATCGATGGACTGCATATAGAAAGTGAGCACGAGTGGCATGATGGTGCCTCATGGCTTGGCTCAGCGACCTCTATTCTCTTCTGGGCAGTGCCAACAGAGCAGCATGAACAACACGCCAACCGTACGAGCCGGAGTGATATGGATGATCTCGACGCCACCGGAAGGTCGCCCCACGCAAGTGCGTTGTTACCTAACAGATATATGCAGACTGATCATCTATGCATCTTGTAGTTGACTAGTTGGTTCAGTAAAAGTCTTTTACCTAAAATCATCAACAAGACAACTACGTATTGGCGCAGAGCCGAATTCCAGACGATCTTGAGACATCAATTTATAGACGTGATCGACTTCACAAGCTCAGTGTCTTACCTACACCTTAAGATGTCCCGTGGCGTGAGCGGATATTCATCGGCCAGTTGCACAGACTATGAAACAAAACAATGATGTTGAGATCCAATTTTATTCGTTCGTTCGTATACACTCTACCATTTGGGATTTAGCCAACAACGGATATCTGTAGCGAGCTGGGGGCCTAATCGACTTACCCACTACCACGACACCCTGGTAGCCGCCAATAAGTTGTTTTATCTACACTCTTTTCGCTAAAAATAAAATATTTGTGTTCTTAAGGTAGTCTTTCATACATTTTCATTGCAAATGTGCTGTAGATGGAGCGGGTTGAGCTCGCATTCGCAACGTATTCAGCAAAGCAGACGCACAGCAACGAGCCCGAGGACTCCGGCAGAAACGGGCTGGCTACATGTGGATATCGTCAAGATTGACTAACATCAGTACCAATGCATCGGCGATGACTACATGAATGCTGCCGCTCTGCCCCCTCACTGTTCAACAGAGGATGGGATCTTCCTGGCGGGAGCCGATTTAGAACTTGATATACACGGTATCTGCCCCGGTGACCTCACCGTCAAGGTTCCGACGAACCCCAACTCGTTCCTGCTCTGCGGAAACCTTAGGGTAGACGCTCTTGCATTGGCCTACAGAAGCGTCCGTAAGCCTCTTCCAGATGTTGCCTTCAACGGCCATATTCACGGCCGAACTGATTGATTCCTTCAATGTGGTTGAGGTCTAGACCTAGAACGTCAACTGCAAGCTACATTTTCCCTGAGGAAGTCCTTTATTCACCAGTAAAGCAAGGTACTGTGCGAGCTTCAAGATATTCTATAAAGAAGCCCAGGATCACGATCGCCGTGGCGGATGTTAGGTTTGAAGATGCAATACATCATATATGCTCTGGATAGCTGGTATGGTCATGTGGAACCGACTCAAGGGGCTAGGAGAGGTCAAATCCATTATATCATCCAGACCGCGCCTCCAGTGCGGCGCAACATTCTAAGTGATGCTTTAGCCAATCTTTCGGATTGCCAGGGAAGCAATTCTTCGTACTGTAAGCGTTGTCTGCTGTAAGTATACCATTTGGAGTTTCTGATACCTAAGAATTAGTGGGGCCAATCGAATTTCGCACTCCGAACCCAATGCGGAAATGCGGACTAATGCAGGTAAGCGCCGAAGCTACCAGCACTACAGCATCCGGTGGGCCCATGTGCACGATGCAGTCACTGCAGTGTAATAAGTTGTGCCAACCCGGAAACTTGAACAATTGCATGAGAAGGCCAAATCGGAGAATGTTCTTGATTATCCTATATATTGCTATTTGGACCAATCAAAGTTAGCAGACGGCCGTGCGCTTAGTCAGCATATTCCGTAGATCCGCCTTGCTTCGTGCTAATTTCCATCGATGTGCCATCGTCTTATGGCATATTTCTTCCGACATACGACTCGCTGTTTGGCAATCATTTCCAGCTATTGTCGCCTTGCGCCAGTAATCTCACGCTTCAAACCGAAGTATATTATCTCAACGCCTCTCCAGTCTTTTGCGAATCGCTCAATTGAGAAACTTTCCGAGCTCTTTGATTACACGTCGAGGCGATGGATGTCAGTCAAATTCGTTTCCATCACAATCTTTGACGTCGCTGATTGAGGGTGAAGTTGGAACGACACCCTAAAGCATTCGGAACGAAGGCGCGTTTTCAACGTCTTCGAACTGAAACGTCTTGCCGCCTCAGCTGTCAATAAGAGCGTAGAGGATGTGGCTCAATTTGAGAAGCTTGGTGAAGGGGGGTTCAACAGGACGTCCTTAATAAAAATGCATGATGGCTTTCGGCTTGTAGGGCGGATTCCTTACCCTACTGCTGAGCTAAAGCAATTAGTCATCGCCAGCGAGGTTGCAACAATGGACTTTCTCTGTATGCACGGCATACCTGTTCCAAAGATCTACGGCTACTCAACTACGTCAGATAATCTTGCCAGAACCAAATACATGTTCATGGAGGTGGTTTAGGGATTAAATTTGGGCGACATTTGGTTTGATCTCCCAGAAAAAGCCAGAATCACCGTAGTTACCCGACTTGTGGAATTGGAGAGTCGACTGTTTACTCTTCTGTTCCCGGCAAGCGGTAGCTTGTACTACACCAAGGATCTGGACGTGGAAGTTAGGAAGATCGAAATCCCCACCAACACCTCGCGCGAGAATCACTTCTGTATTGGTCCTGATACAAGACTGAGCCTATGGTATGGCAGAAGGTCGCAATTGGACGTCGACCGCGGACCATGTATGTATCAATGCTTATTCGTACTCGCTGTTATTCGTTGCTCCGCTGTCAATTGGTGCCCTTGGCTAAGTTTTCCAAAGTTACAGATTCAGCAGCTGTCCTTGCAGCCGGAGCTGAAAAGGAAATGGCTTATTTAACAAAATACGGCCAGCCACTTTATCCATTCCAACGTCTGCGCCGAGAGATATACAACTATCAGAAAGTGTCGCCTTCCAAGCATGTCAAGAGTCTAGGCCAATACCTGCAGGCTGTGCCTCACATCGTACCAAACAATGCCACCCTTACCCGACCAACGTTGAGGCATCCTGACCTCCAACCCAATAACGTGTTTGTTTCAGACGATCTTAGTATTACTGGTCTAATTGACTGGCAGCACTGTGCATTAACTCCTCTTTTCCTCTAATGTGGTATTCTAAACAGCCTTTAGAACTACAGCAATGATATCTTAGAAGCGCTTACTACACCTGAACTACTGCCAAACTTTGACAAACTAAGTGAAGAGAATTAATTTAAGCAGGTTGTCTTATTATATTAACGTTAGCTTCACTATTTCTACGTTGCAGCAACAGCTAAATTTAACCTAGTCTATTATAACGCTCTATACCACAACTTTAGCACGTTGCAACGTAAGGTGTTTAATCACGCAAGTGCTCTATAGGAAGGTGATAACGTTACACTTAAGGCTGACTTGATTGTGTTACAACAGAAATGGTCCAGTATTACCACCTCAGATTCGAGCCAACACCACAATGCAAAGCTCTCTTGTCCAATCGCCTTCTCAGAAGCTAAGGTGGAACATTGCCTACACTTGAATGCTGCACAGATTGAAGCAGATGAGCAACTGCAGGCCTGTAGGGATGCTATTGGTATTGGTCCCAAGGGGTGGGTACCTTTGGACCAGTACGACGAAGTAAAGCAACGCGAAGCGAAGCTCAAGGCCGACGCATTGGAGGCGGCCGAGTCTGAGGAGGAGCGTTTGATGCTGCAACAGCACTGGATCTTCGATGACTTTGACGAGAACGAGTATATGCGATGGACATGGTCAAATCGCCAGTGTTAGTGTTGATGCGGTCCATAATGCGGAATCATAGGACTGAGATAAATACGCAAGTCAATTTATACTACATTTGACTTTGATTCCAGTGTTACTCCAGTGACACGTGCTGGGGATAGCAGCTGCGAATTGTGGAACACTTTGGAGAGCGCTTCCAGCTTCGTCTACATCGGTACACGATGAGCCACCGAGTCACTTCGATCCTATGGCCGCTTGGTGTAGTGGTCTATACACCGCTAGGGATTGCTATAGGGCAAAACCTTGTTAGTTTAAGTCCAGCAGCAACCCCAATTTTAGTGCCAGACCCACCTGTTACCTACTTGTAGCTCTACCTCAGGCAAAAAGAGAAGGAGACAACCTAGGCAGTAGGAGGAGAGTATGCTACTTGTTTACATACATACCCCCTAGGAAGTTCTGGCTAGAAAACCAGCCCTAGTAGACGTAAAGAACTATCAATCAATCACCTACACGATCCCATCCCCAACGCCCATCAGACAAAGCATATTTGCACCAATACCCACACCGCATCAAGCCGACACGCCGCTTTCCACAGCACCACGCACCCTCAAACACCCCACCCATCGACACACCAACAACGCCCTCCCCCGTTTCCACCTCCTCGCGTTCATACCCTTGCAGGGGGTCGAGAGTGCACGAGACCCCCATTACATCGCCATCAACATCGCCATCGACATCAACATCACGTAGCAAGCAAGAAGGCAAGACATTGTATGCAATCGTAGCATTACAAACTAATCCGAGCATGTGCGCTCTGAACTACATAAAAAACAGCCGGACTCGCCAAGCCGTGACAAAGAGCGCCGGGAAATGCTAAAAACGCCTGTGCAATGCTGTGGAAATGCGTCACGCCGTTGATGCTGGATAGCTGGCCGGCAGCCGGGGTATTATCGTCTCGTCTCATCATCCTCGTCCATCGTAAATCATCATCGTTGTCAAACACGCGGCTCCTTCCTTAGCCAACGCTCTTGCCGCGGCGGCCCTTGCCGCACTCGCGCTTGCTCAAAGGCTCCTCGGGCATGACCCAGCCGCGCACGCGCTTGGCCTCGCGCTTCTCGCCCAGCTGCGGCTTGGGGATCCACGCGTCCTTCTCGAGGTGGTTCTGGCGGGTCAGGGCCGCGGGGCCGCCGACCTCCATGCGCCAGGTGCCCATGCCCTCGAACGGGTTCTCCTTGGCGAGCATGTGCAGGTACCACAGGGCGAGGGCGGCGGTGAGCTGGACGTCGCCGGCCGCGGACGGGCCCGAGGTCGAGAGTGAGATGGGCGCCGACAGCTCCAGGTAGCCGAAGATGGGCATGCCCGAGGCCGCGTTGAAGGTCGTCGGGTCCGGGGTCGACGAGTCGCCGCCCGCGCGCACGCACAGCAGCTCGATCTCGGTCATGATGAAGCCGTAGCGGCAGCCGTGCTCGCGCATGACGCGCTGGAGGTGGGCCAGGCCCTGGAGGTAGAGGACCTGCTTGGGCGCGGACTCGCTGCGCATGCCGGTGTTCCAGTTGTCGTAGCACTTGACGAGACCGACGACGCGGCCGCGGGAGTCGCCGAAGAGGGTCTTCTCGAAGTCGGAGGGGTAGCTGGAGACGAACTGGGGCTGGTCGCGGGCACCGGCAGCGGGCTTGATGGCGCGCATCTGCATGTGGCTGTTGCCCTGGGCGATCTTGAGGGCGGCGTTGACCTTGTTGGCGTAGTGGTTGGTGCAGATGTCGTGCAGAGCCGACTCGTGCTCGGGCTGCATGTTCTGGCGGCTGGGCTGGGGAAGGTAGGCCTGGGAGACGGGAACCTCAAGGAGGGGGAGAACGGAGGGAATCTCCTTGATGGCAGCGATGTTGAAATCCTCCCAGCTGCGGAGGTTGCGCACATCCCACCAGAAGTGGTTGTTGATGCCGCGGGGAGCGGCTGTGACGCGACGGACCAGAGCGGGGGAAGGGTTGGCGCCGCTGAGGTACTCGAGCAGAGACGACGTAGCAACGGGCTGGTAGGTGTCGAAGCTGGGCTGATCTGTGAAGGTAGGGTACTGGACAGCAGGCGCAGGCTCGAAGTCCAGAAGAGGGAAGTCGAGGGCCTGAGCAGTGTAGCTCGGGGCCTGCTGCAGCGACGAGTACTCGACAGGGGATGCGGCGAAGCTCTGCTGAGGCGCGCTGGGGGCGGGCACGTAGCTGGGGATGTTGCGGTAGGTGGGGAAGCCGTAGCGGCTGATGGTGGACTCGTCAATGTTGTTGGCAGAGGTGGCCCTCACGTGACGAGCAGCGTTGACGGAGCTGGAGCGCGAGTGTGTGGGGGCGTACGACGACGCTCGGCGGCCCTCGGATGGCGTGAATGTGATGGGGGAGTTGAGCATGGACAGCCCGTTGAAGTCGCAGGAACCGTTGGAAACGGGCGAGATCATGTTGTGGGTGTAGGGGCTCGACTCACGGTACGGCTGGGAAACCGGGCGTGAGTAGGGGCTGTAGCCATAGCTGACGTTCGACACAGAAGACGTCGTCCGGCGATGTCTGATGGGTCCGGCTGTGGGTTCGGCGATCTGATCTTGGGTGCGGACCTTGGGGAGGAGGGTAGGTCCAAGCTGGCGAACGGGCGATCGGGGAGGTGTAGGGGCCACGTTCGGTGCTGGGGAAGACTCTTGCGAGTAGTATGTGACATCTGATCCGACACTACCGGGAATGTAGTTGTACGAGGAAACAGGCGGTGTTGTGTGGCGGCTGTACATGTTGACGGTATAGCTTCCAGAGCTACTGAATGTTTGGACAGAAAGTGATAATTATCGCGCACGATTAAGGGAGAACCAGCTCCAGAATGTCTAGGACAGAAAGAAAGTGGAGGAAGATGTCTCGAACCGGTGGGCAGTGCTCGCAAATCCTGATGATGTTCGATGTGATGGATGTGGTTGTGCGGCGAAGCACCGTGTACTTATTGCTTTCGCAAATGGAGCGCTACGAACCAGTACATACTCACAGCGCTCTCGAGCATCTGAAACATGATCCACCGGCCCCAGGATCCTGGCCTGAGATCTCGGCAGGCGGTCTGGCGGCAGTCTTGCGCAGAAGGTTCTACAGCATGGAGCCTTGCAAGGCCAACGTGAAACATGGCTTTCGAACTGGGCGAGCATGTCAAGCGAACGGCTTAGTGCCATTCGTGCTGTGCTGTCTGCTGCATGCGGTTTAGCTGGGAGCGGTTTTCAGCGGTGAACTGACTCTGAGTGGATGACAGCGGTGTGGTTGCAGCAAGGGCTCGACGAGAGCGGTAAGCGGCACAGCGACGCGCTTGCAGAGCGGTTGGCAACCTGAAACCGGGTTGCTCGGCGGGCCGCTGTAGAACACTGACTGCGCTCTACTACGCTCGACTACGCTGAGCTTGGCGGCAAAGTACCGCAGGCGCGTACTCTGTGCTGCTCGCTGTGCTCTGCCGTCAAACGTCGGTCGCTGGTCGCGCAATTTCGCGGTCCACCGCCCATCTTGCACCTTCCGCATGCATAGTTCAACAACCAGGGAGGCTGCAAACTCAGCAAGGCTGGGCCCGCTGGCGGCAGTCTGGCACGGGCAGCGGTGACGGCGCAAATCAGCCGTAAGGTGTTGTCGCTGTAGCGCCCTGCGGGGTGGCCTGTGCGGTACGTGGAGCGGGTGCAGTCGGTGAAGAGTCATCACGGTGCGGCGATTCGATTGGACCACGACACTCGAGCGTTTCGTTTCAACCTCGACGTGCATGTCTCCCGCAGAACTTCCGCACACCGACATGCGGCATTATGCACGAGATCGGTGACTCACGGTGGGCGACAGCAATCGCTCGCGACTATAACACGACCAAGACGGCGCTGCTGCACGTCGCGTGAACGCGTTGTTGTTGTTTGCTGTCAAGTCTGTCACGGCATTGGGTCTGGGTCTGCGGGCCCGCCCACCTGTGCGCTGTCACTTGTCGTGCGGAGCGAAATGTCCCGGTCGCATTGCTGCACTGCCGGCTCGTCTGTCGTTCGTGCTGCGAGCGTCGCAGCAGCCATTCATTCGCTGTGCGCAGCATTCACGCGCCGTGCTGTCAGACAGCAGAATGAACTCACGGGGAAATGCACCTGTCAATGCGGTAGAGCCTCACTAGGCGCTGTCCTCCCAAATCGGGGGTTTTTTTACCAGCATTCTGATTGGCCGCCCCGGCCTTCCGAATACAGTCCATGAGCTGGCGACAGTGACCACGCGACCGCACAGCGCACTCAAGAGGCTGGCATCACCACCCCACAGCCCCAGATAAACACAGCCCAGAAACACAGCTCCACAGAGTCCACACCTCGGCTCGGCCTCCAAGTTCGCACGACGACACGCAGAACGAGCACCACGTCGCCCACAGCGCCGCCGTGAGCGCGCAAACCCTCCTAAGCGCCAGTGCCCCAAAATACCCAAAGCGGGCGCTTCGCCCTCAAACCGGAAGTTACAAGTCCGTTAATTGCTTGGTTTCGGAAATTACCTGCAAAACCTTGCTGAGGCTCTGTCCACACAGTCCACGGTTCAGCCCACGCCGTTGCAGGCCCAGCACATGGTTTTCCCTCGATGCGCCGCTCAGCCTCAACGCCACGCCGTCAGCAGCGCGCGGCTAGGGAAACAAACGGCGCTGCTGATTGCGCGAGCACCAGCGTGAGGACGCTGCTTGACCTGGAGTCGGACATGGGCGTGGGTGCGCGGAGCCGCTGCTCAGCCTCAGTTACGCGCTCGGAAGACGGGTGTGCAAGAGTTGGACAAGAAAGGGGGAGTGAGACAGGCGGGAGTATCGCGGCGATGACGCGGTGATGTTGCTCGCTGAGTCACGCGTTGAAGCGGTCATGTGCGTGCGTTGGAGCGGCCATGTGCGTGCGTTGGGGAAGGCAGCGCCCCGTCTTCGCCTCGTGCTGTTAGACACCCTCGACCCTCGCGAGGAGGAGTCCAGGCGTGAAGGTAGGTCAAGCAGAGATTAACAGCTAAGGAGGTAAGTATTGAGTAAGACCCAACCACACCCACGCGCACCATGGATCAAGACACCACGGTAGGTCGCACCAAACCACCACCGCCCAACGCTCTCCCGTGCGCTCGACGCACGCGCGTGAATCACGGACATGCCCTCTGCGCCACGAAGTCCACCAACAAGTCCCGTCTCATGTCCGCCGAAAGATAGCTCTCCCACCTATCCTGCATCCGCTCTAAAACGCCGCCTGGCTACCAAGACGCAGCGCCGCAGGACGCGAGACGCAGACAGCAAGTCCTAGTCCAACACTCCACTCCACTCCCCGTCTGCGCCTCAAATCCCCATTTCCACTTCCACTTCCGCTTCCACTTCCGCTTCTGCTTCTGCTTCTGCTTCTGCTTCCGCGCCCCGCTTCTGCACCTCCTTCCCCCTCGTGCCTTGTCCGCACCTCCTGCCCCCTCCTGCCTCCTCCAGCTTCCTCGTGCCTCCTCCTACCACCCCATGCCTTCACGCAGCACAACACGCCGCCAAGCCCTCAACCTCCGTATCCCCTTAGTAGACCCCTCCCTGTGTTAGGACATTGCGTTTTGTGTGTGCACCAGCCTGGCCACGGCGCAAAGGGCGGGGGAGGAGCGTGAAAGTCTTGTGCGGCTAGGTGGCGGGATGGGACGGGACGCGGGACGAAGGAGGGGCTGAGAGGGTGCGTTGGGTTGCGGCAAAGGGTGTGGGTAGAGATGCGCGGTGAGTGTTCTGGGACGCTGGCGGTGTAGATACGCGGTGAGTACTTCACGCAGCAGTATAGAGCAGCGTAGAGCAGGGTCTTGTAACAGGGTACATAATCAGTTTATACTAGCACGCAGCTATTAACAAGATATAAGCCATAGGGCCCTAAAGGTAAGTCTAAGTTGTGCCGACGGGGTATACGCGTAGATCTGCGGTAAGTATTTCTAGCACGCACAATATCGAGCGGTATAGTGCAGCATAGAGCAGTGTCTTAATAGCAGGGTGTGTGATAGGTTTATGCCAGCACGCAGCTGTTAACAAGGTACAGATAATAGGGCGAAGAAGGCAAGTCTGGGTCACGCGTATACTATAGAGTATCTAACCAGCACCACAGCCTCGTCTCCAACACCACCCCACAACACCCTGACCTACCACGCGCTACCCCCAACCCCCAACCCACAAGCCACCCACCACAAACACCCACACCACAAACAGGCCTACGGCGGAAAGTCCAGGCTGCGCGTGTATAGACTGTAGTGTAGATGCAGACGCGGTACGTACGTCGAGCACAGAACCGTAAGCGACGGGGGTGTTGCAGCGGGATGCTGATTGGTCGTCCCGAGCCAGTGTTCGGTCGTCGTACGCGAGTTGAGGGAGGGACCAGGTGAGCCAAGGAAGCTCCGAGTAAGCCCGGGAAGCTCCAGCTCCAAACGGGATCAGCCCGTTAGCATCCATCAACCTGGCCCGGAGCAGCGAACTGGTGTACTCGGTGCCTCGCTCTTGCCGAATTTATCGTAATACGAAATCTTATTCACTACTAAACTAGAGTATACAGTCAAGCATTTACAACGCCTTACAGACGGCAGACAACAATCAATCTCCCTAATCACTCTGTCCTACCAGCGCCCATCAAAACGCGCGGACCACCCCTTCTGCAGAAGTGGAACCAGCCTCTTGTAAGGCTTCCGAACCAGCTACTCCTGCCTGGTTCAACAGATGTGGCGGTTCAACAGATGTGGCGGTTCAACAGATGTGGCGGTTCAACAGATGTGACGGTTCTGCAGGGCAGAAAGGTAGTCTCTGGCTGCTTGTAGAGCTGCCCGCCTTGTGGTGCCATGGTGCACACTGTAGAGTCCTATAGTACACACTGTAGAGTCCCATGGGAGGGGTAGTCTATATGTTCTGGCAACGACTAGAACACGCAGCTACCTACAAAGCTATAGACACAGACTACAAACTACACCATAGATCCACGAAGAAAAGTACGATTGCGCGTATACACTGTAGTATAGATGTAGACACGCAGTACGTGCGTCTAGAACCTACCTAGCATAGCAGCACAGCACAGCACAGCGCAGTGTGGTGTCTGAATAGGGTGTGCGGTGGGTGACAGGGTTAGGCTGAGCAGATTAGGATGGGGATGGGGATGGGGGTTGGAATTAGATGAAGGGTGTGAGTAGACGGCGCGACGGTGGGAGGATGATTTGAAGACGGGGTATTTGTGTGTTTTGTTGTAGTAGACTGTACTGCACTACACCACACTACACTGCACCACACCGCGCCACCCGTCCCCACCAATCACAGCACCCACCACCCGCACCACCCCCCCTTCCACCTTGACCTTCGCCACTCCGACCCACGCCAACACCGACCCGCCTCACCCTCACCCTCACGCCCGCTCGCCTACACGCGTCTACACCGACCTCACCCCAGAAGCACCAAGCACGGGGTCCAGCCTCTGCGCGCCCTCCAGCGCTGTGCCGCCCGTGAGCGAGCCGCGGTGGATGTGCTGTGCGCGGCCGGGGCACGCGTGGTCAGCGAGTGCGTGTGCGTCGTCGTGGGCGTGGGCGTGGGCGTGTCCGTCGTGTTCCCAGTTCGCCGGGAAAAGGGGAGTGGTACTGGAGCCCGGCTGCGTCTGCGTCTGCGCGCCGCAGCCTGGCACGTTAGCATATTCAGCGCGGGAGGAGACGGCTGCGGAACTGTGATAGGAAAGCGGTGGAAAGCGGGTCAAAGGCGTGTGCAGTGCAAGGCATCATAATTCATATCGGGCCTCTCAGCCCCTATCTTCGCGTACTGTCATGGACACCACGGCCCCCCTCCGCATCCACGCGGGGATCGATCTGATTCGCAACGTTCGTGCTGTGGTGTCCAGCATTCGTCGCGCCCGACGCGGTCCCGCGGTGGTCGACGTCCGAGTCGAAGCGCGGGTCGAGTTTGTTCGCCGTGTTGGTGCTGTGGGGTCCGTAGTTCGTGGACGCCGTGTGTGTGGTGTTGAGGTGCTCGCGCTCCGCAGCTGGCACCCCTGCTCCGATGCCTGCTCCGAGGCCGGCGCCGTGGCTGCGGTGGTACCCGTGGTCGATCTCGGAGGCGCCTTGAGAGGCGATCGCGTTGTTCTTCTCTACGCCCAGGCGGTCGCCGCCCGCTTGGTCGACGGCTGCGTTGAAGTTGCCGCGGATGGCTTCGCCGGTGCCCTTGGCGTGTTAGTGTGGATGTGAATGTAGGGGGGGGGGGGGGGAAGGGGGGGGGGTACGTGGACGAGGCCGACGCCTTTTTTGATGGCGTCGCCGAGGCCGGTGGATGAGTGGCTGCCGGACATTGTGCTGTGTTGTGTTGTGTTGTGTTTGTGAGTGTCAAACAATAAAAGTGGACTTGAGGTGTAGGTTGATGTATCGATATTAATTGTAAGGTCAGGTTATGAGTCTGCATGTTGTAGGGACCAAACTCAATAAATACACCCGCTGGACCACTGACGACAGCAACACGCAAGTTTCAGCAGTGCTTGCCATGGTTTGGTGCTGATCGACTGTATTCTGGAAAGAGCATGCGATGCAGTGATGTCATTTGCACTCCACGCGGTCTACTCTGCACTAACCGTGTTCGGCGATCTGTTTCCTTCACTTCCGATACGTGGGGCTGATGAACTTTGATATGCAGGCATGCGACTCAGCAACTGAGTGATGTGCTGGGTGTTTGTCAGCTGCTTCGTGAATGTCGAGTCCACGTGACAATAATCATCTCACAGTGTTGAGGAATGTGGGAGGAAATGCTTGGTATTGGTATATAATCAGGAACCTTTTGGATCCGTTAATCGTGTCGCTCATTTAATCATCAACCTCGCCCGGCCGCCTCATGCAGTCAACCTAACAAAACGCCCGACAAAAGTTGTTGCAGGTCTAATCTACAACTTGCCGGCGGCGTAGAAGTCGTCGAGCGCAACAGCGATGCGCTTGGACATGGTCTTCTCGCCCTCACGGACCCAGACACGGGGGTCGTAGTACTTCTTGTTGGGCTTGTCGTCGCCGTCGGGGTTACCGACCTGGGTCTGGAGGTAGCCAGACTTGTTCTGGACGTAGTCGCGGATACCGGCAAGGTAGGCGTACTGCATGTCGGTGTCGAGGTTGACCTTGACGACACCGTAGGAGATGGCCTCCCTGAAGTCCTCAACGCTGGAGCCGGAGCCGCCGTGGAAGACGAGGAAAACGGGCTTCTCCTCCTTGGCGCCAACGGCCTCCTTGACGTGGGCCTGGTGCTTCTTGAGCAGACCGGGCTGGAGCTTGACGTTGCCGGGCTTGTAGACGCCGTGGACGTTGCCGAAGCCAGCGGCAATGGAGAAGTAGGGGGAGACGGACGACAGCTCCTTGTAGATGTGCAGGATGTCCTCGGGCTGGGTGTAGAGGGAGTTGTTGTCAACGTCCTCGTTGTTGACACCGTCCTCCTCACCACCGGTGATGCCAATCTCCATCTCGAGCCACTGCTTCATGGGGGCAGCGCGCTGGAGGTACTTCTTGGTGGTCTGGACGTTCCACTCGACCTCCTCCTCGGAGAGATCAATCATGTGGGAGGAGAAGAGGGGCTCATTGTGCTCCTTGAAGTAGGCCTCGTCGGCGTCGAGCATGCCGTCCAACCATGGCAGAAGCTTCTTCGCGCAGTGGTCGGTGTGCAGGACAACGGGAATGCCGTAGGCGGGGGCAATGGCACGGATGTAGTGTGCGGCCGCGACAGATCCAGCGATGGAGGCAGCCTGGTCCTTGTTGTCGACGCCCTTACCGGCGAAGTAGGCGGCACCACCTGAGCAGTTAGCGTTTGTGGATGGAATGGATCAATAGGTCTTACCCTGCGAGGTTTGGAGGATGATGGGCGACTTGGCGTCGCGGGCAGCCTCGAGAGACGCAACGACTGTGGAGGAGGAGGTCACCTGAGCGGGTTAGAACGGCTTGCCGGGTTGCAGATTGGATGGCACGTACGTTGATGGCGGGGATGGCGTAGCCCTCGTCCTTGGCGTGCTGGAAGAGCTTGAGGACATCGTCGCCGACGATGACACCGGCCTTGCGGGAGAGAACCTGTTGTGGGTGTCAGCTGCTGGTTGGTGGACATGTAGGCGTGGATGGACTCACGGATTGAGCGGAAACCATTTTGAGTGTGATGTGGGAGTTCTGGTGAATACAAGATCAGTCAATTGGGATCTGGCGTGCTTATAAGAGAAGCTGAGACTTGTTGAGGGAGTAGTCAGGGCGAGAAACTCTGCGGCGCAATGCGATCATGGTGGGGTCTGTTTGACCCCGCCCCATTTAAAGAAGCAAGCTTCAGCTGCGCAACCAGCCAACCGCAGGCTGCAATTGCACCGCACGCGGACACTACATGTTTGTCGAGCCAAGTACGTACCTGTGCGTATCAATTGAAGTTTTGCGTGCGTACAGCGCGTGGGAGGCACAGGGCTTTAAGACAGGCGCGGCGGTAGGGCTGATGCTCAAGCGCGGCCGAGTGAAGTCATCGCGGGCCCGCTTGCTCGGCAGAGTGGACTGCACCGCCGCAGGTCGTGCGTCTGTCCGAGTCTCGCCGTAGAACGTGCCAGAAGGCGCAAGGCCTCGGATTGCCGAGTGTCGTGCACATGGCACGCAGTACATGGATACATCACAGCTGGCGGCGTCCACCAATCACGCAGGTCGTACTGGGTGGCTGACAGGTCCCATTCTTCCGAAACCAGGCCCAAACAGTGTCTATATGTCTTGTACAGGTGTATCTTTACAGCGAGCGGGAAAACGTGTCGGAAACCCCGTGACGGCCTGCTCAGGCGTCCATGTCCTTTGCCTTGACGCGCACGTTCCTCACCAAGGGTGCCTCTGCGCCGGGCACTTGTATCTCGACCCTGAACACGCCGAGCTCCTTGACGCGCTGCGCGTCGGCGTCCTCTGAGCTCGTGACGAAGCGGACGTCGGCCTCGTTGAGGATCACACGGGCCGCCTCGTCGTTGTGCGCCAGGCCGGCCTTGAGGGTGGCCACGACGTCGGCGGTGGTCACGGAGCCGTAGATGGCATTGGGGTTCGCCTTGGGCTTGGAGCCCATGGCAGCCGCGGTGAGGACGTCGGCGGCGCCTGATGCGCCGTAGCGCGGCCCGGCGTCGGCGTCCTGCTCGATGCGCTGGCGTGTGAAGTCGATGGAGGCGGGGATGAAGGTGTCGATGAGCTCCATTGAGCGCTCGGGCTGTGGGTGTCAGCAGCTGCACGTGAGGCGGGCGGGCAGACGCACGCTGAGCATGTCAATCTCGATGGGCCGCACGTAGGGCCGCCGCGGGGCCAGATCCAGCTCCGCGTCCTCGGCCTCCTCCAGGGCGACCTCGACGCCAAAGGTCGTGTCCCGCTGCATGTCGACATCCTGCCCCTTCAGCGCCTTCAGCTGCAGAAACGGCACGTAGTCGGCGACGCGGGCGGGGAACCAGCGGTTGCGCATCGTGGAGCGATTGAGCGGGACGAGCGAGCCTGCCTGCGTTAGCCGCCATTGCTGCCCCTACTGCGCTGTGTTGGGCTGCGCTGCGCTGCGATGCGCTCTCTGCGTACCAGCCCGTCCGTACCGCGGCACGTCCTTGAGGAGCCGCACAATAATCAGGCGCTCGGCGTCCTTGGCCGCCTTCGAGATGCTGCGCGTCTGCTGCGCAGAGTCCAGCGAGAGGCGCGCGACGCGGCGGATGCATGACGAGCACTGCGGCAGCAGCGCGGACCGGCGGAGCGAGGCCATGGCGGGCGGAGGGGGAGTGCGGCCAAAAAGCGCGGCTCAAATGTCAAGTTTGTGAAGTTGAACTTCCTGCGGGCGGACTGCGGACCTGCGGGCTGCGCGGAGCGGGTGCGCTTGGCACTTCACCGCGATGCCTCTGACTGCCGCATGACGGGCAGCCGTCGGCTCGCGCCCATGGAGGAGCGATCCGCGTGCACCACCCGCCCGTCCTGCTGCCATGCCTGAGAGGGCCTCTACCATCGCCACCTATGCGGCCGGCGCCTCGCTCGCCGCCATCACGCTCGTCTACGTCTTCGGGCCCACCTTCTTCCTCGACGACGAGGCCACGAGCAGCAGCACCAAGAAAAAGGGCGTCGTGGGGCTCAGCAATGCCGCCAACGACTGCTTCATCAACTCGGTGCTGCAGGCCCTCGCCGGCCTGCCCGACCTGCGCATCTACCTGATCCGCGAGACGCACCGCCGCCAGCTGGACGCCCCCGAGGTCTACCTGGTCGAGCCCGCGCCGCCGAGCCCCGACGCCGCCCCCGTCCGCCCGGGGAAGCTCGAGGGCCTGCAGAAGGGGCTGCTGACCCACGGCCTGAAGGAGATGCTCGACCGCCTGAACGAGCGCCCCATCTACAAGAAGACCATCTCGCCGCAGTCGTTTATCCGCGCCCTCGAGCACGCCTTCGGCACGCGCATCAGCCGCCAGCAGCAGGACGCCCAGGAGTTCCTGCAGATCGTCACCGAGCGCCTGTGCGACGAGTACCACGCTGGGACCAAGGCCCGGCGACATGCATTCCTGCACGGCATCACCCTGGAGACCGAGGAACGCGCACCGGCGCATGTCGAGGAGCAGCTGGCCGACCCACCGCACAGCCACAAAGCACATGTCCAAGACGAGCATGTCCCCCTGTCCGACGAAGAGGGATTTCCGTTCGAGGGCAAGATCGAGTCGCAGATCGAGTGTCTGACGTGCCACTTCAAGCCGAAGCCCTCGTCCTCGGCCTTTGTGACCCTGACCCTCAGCGTGCCGCAAGCCTCCTCGGCCACCCTCAATGCCTGCTTCGACGGCATGCTGAAGGTCGAGCACATTGACGACTTCAGATGCGAGTGGTGCCGACTCGACCACGCTGTGAAGAGCAAAGAGAAGGCGCTCGAGATAGCCACAGACCCTGACATCAAAGAGCGGCTGACGTCTGATATCGCCAAGATTAAGCAGGCCCTCGAGGACGACCCTGAAAACCCACCCGAGGACGTCGAGTTCCCGGACTCAAAACTGGTGCCAAAACGCCGCATAGCGCGCCACATGTACATATCGCTGTTTCCCAAAGTCCTAGCTATCCACCTTTCACGCTCCATGTTCGCGGTCGGATCCGTTTCGACCAAGAACCTGGCCAAGGTCTCATTCCCGGAATCGCTGCCGCTCGGCGGCTTGCTGCATCGCAAGAACTACAAGCTACTCGGCATGGTGACACACAAGGGCAGCCACAACAGCGGACACTACGAGTCGTTCCGCCGTCAGGTACAGCCCATACCCTTCTCCACCCCTGCCTCATTCGGCCTCGAAGGCGCATACAGTCGCCAAGCGAGCCCACTTCCATCTGCGGCCGCTTCAGCGATGCAGAGCCCCCGGCTGTCCTACACACACTTGGACGGCGGCAGCGACCCGGCATCGCCCATCCCCTCGCACTTGACACTGGACTCGC
Source organism: Boeremia lycopersici (assembly GCA_022609225.1). Taxonomy (NCBI): domain Eukaryota; kingdom Fungi; phylum Ascomycota; class Dothideomycetes; order Pleosporales; family Didymellaceae; genus Boeremia; species Boeremia lycopersici. Next base: position 30,008 of record JAGKPY010000137.1, read on the forward strand.
CATCCTTACAGTCGCTGTCATCCAACTCATCGCAGAGCACAGCCGGCCCACGCGGGCCAGCCCCGACATCTGCACCCCGGACTGACGGCGACTCACTCCACCCATCACCCGCATCCGGCGAGTCGTCAAAGCTGTCGCGGACACAGAGTCTGCGATCGATGAAGGACAAGGCATCCGAGAAGGCGCAGTCAATGGTCGAGAACAGCCCCCTCAAGCGCAAGTCCAGGCGGACAGTCAACCGCTGGTGGCGCATCAGCGATGACAAGATCAAGGAGAGCAAGACGAGCGAGGTGCTTGGCATGCAGAAGGAGGTGTATCTGCTCTTCTACGAGCTCGACCGGTGAGACGGCATACTGCGGCGTAATTTTCATGCATAAACGGCGGCTTTCATAATGCATTTCCTTCATCTAGACTTTAGACTAGATCACTTTCGCTCTCACCAAGCGGGCGCAACTGCTGCGAGCGTGCTGTAGTACGATAAGACGCTATTAATCATCATTGATCTGATTGGTCAATACCACCTGTATACAACCTCCACATGTACACCTCGAGCCTTGTGAGCACGCATAGACGATCGTTGACTACGGCTGTAACCTCGAGCTGCAATACGACTCTGGCTTACGACTCTTCAGCTTCACCTCTACTGGCACTCCTATTGGATGGACAGACCAACCCCGCACGCAGCTGCTCACTTGACTTGACCATATATCAGTACTACTTGACTGCACCGAAATCGCCTCACCAAAGACTACTCCCCTCGACCTCTGCCAGACATTCACAGCAGTCCAGACCCACGGGAGCCATAGACCACCAGCCAGTATGGCGCCCTACCTCGGAACCACCCCTGACCCCGCCACCACCGGCTACGAAGCCTACCTCCAGGCGCCCTCCTTCCAGACCTTCGCCCACCCCCCTCGCATCCTCATCATCGGCGCCGGCAGCCGCGGCACCGCCTATGCCACCGCCGCCGTGCAGCACACTAACGCCCTCATCCACGGGGTCTGCGAGCCCTCGCCCTCCAAGCGCGCCGCCTTCAGCGCGAAATTCCTCAAAGGGCCCGCGCAGGACCAAAGCTTCGCCGACTGGCGCACCTGGGTCGCGTACGAGGAGTCGCGGCGCGAGAGCGCGGCGCAGGGCCGCGCGACCGCGCCCGGCGTCGACGCCGTGTTCGTGTGCGTGCTGGACGAGCTGCACGAGGACGTCGTGTGCGGCATTGCGCACCTTGGCCTGCACGTGTGCTGCGAGAAGCCCATGAGTACCCGCCTGAACAGCTGCGTGCGCATGTACAAGGCGCTGCGCGATGCGGGGGAGAGGATCAAGGCGCAGGGGGGCAGCGAGCCCGTGTTTGGGATCTGCCATGTGTTGAGGTATTCGCCGCATAACATGCTCCTCTGGCATTTAGTCAGGGAGCAGAGGGTTGTCGGGGATGTGCTGAGTGTGGAGCATACCGTAAGTGGCTCTACAGAGCTTATGGACAGTATACTGATAGCTTAAAGGAGCCGGTTGGGTGGTGGCACTTCAGTCATAGTTATGTCCGGTACGTTTCTCTTTCAATTCTCATCAGACTTGCTGCAGACAGATACTCGATGGCGAGCGGGCCAAACACCTCGAGCCTGCTCCCGGCCAGTCCGCCATTGCATACTCGTCTGCAGCCACCCATCCCCACACATGAACTAACCCCCCCAGCGGCAACTGGCGCAAACAATCCACCTCGGCGCCCTCGCTCCTCACAAAGTCCTGCCACGACATCGACTTCCTACTCTGGCTCCTCTGCACACCACTCTCCCCAACCTCCGCCCCCCACCCCCCCTCGCACATCTCCTCCACCGGCTCCCTAAAACACTTCCGGCGCGCGCGCAAACCACGCGCCGCCGGCACCGCCACAAACTGCCTGTCGTGCGCCCACGAGCCAGCCTGCGCCTACAGCGCGAAGAAAATCTACCTCGACCGCCACCTGGCGCGCGGCGTCACCGACTGGCCCGTCAACGTCGTGGTGCCGGACATCGAGGACGTGTATGCCGCACGCGGGCCCGCCGCCGCCCAGGAAGAGCTCCTCGCTGCGCTGGCACTCGACTGGGACGCCGCGACGCCTGCTGCCGAGCGCGCGCGCCGCAATTACTTCGGAAGGTGTGTGTGGGATGCTGATAACGACGTGTGCGACGACCAGGTCGTGGTGCTGGACTGGGAAGACGACACGGGCCCGGAGTTCGCATCCTCCTCTTCCCCCTCCCCCTTCTCTCCCTCTTCCTCCACCCCCGCCACCGACCCACCCCCCACCGACCGCGGCCCCAAAACCGCCCTCCTGCACATGATTGCGCACACACACGACCAATGCGTGCGCCGGGGCCGCATTTACGGCAGCGCCGCCGAGCTCTCCTACGACTCGTCCACCATCACCGTGTACGACTTCGCCTCGGGCACGACGACCACACACACCCCCTACACGACCGCCGGCGGCCACGGGGCGCGCGGCGGCCACGGCGGCGGCGACGCCGGCCTGGTGATGCAGTTTCTGGGCGCCGTGGGGGCGGTAAGCGGGGGGGCACGGGCGAGGGACGCCGAGAGGACGTGGTTGGGGTGCGATGCGCTGGAGGCGCTGAGGAGCCATGCGGTTGTTTTTGCGGCGGAGGAGGCGCGCACACAGGGGAGGGTTGTGGAGTGGGGGGCGTGGTGGGAGGGGAATGTGGAGGGGGTGGGGGCGTGAGGGGTGCTGGGGTGGACAGGGGGTGGAGAGGGTTGTAGAGGGGTGCTAGGGGTGTAGAGAGGTGCTGGGGGTGCTGGGCTTGTGGAGCGCGTAGAGTGCGTGAGCCAGCGAGACCCGGAACCAGGCGCGTACGCTACGATGCTGCGGGAGGGAGTATACACCAGCACCAGCCCGTACCTCGTAGCTATCAATACCCCAAGCTGATATCCACTCAAGCTAAACTCCACCCAAGCATACCCATACCACACGCAAAAAACCACGCTATTACGTTCCGTAGCATCGCCCCAACTTTTCTATCACAGGACGTGGCGTTTATACCCTTGTCCTTGGGCTGCTGTCTGGTCTATCCTACCCCCTCCCCCCCCCCCTCATAGCACTACAACTCCCTACTACCCAGCCCTAAAAGCCACCAGAGAGCACAGAAGATACAACCCAGCACAAGGCCCAAGACCTAGGTATACACACCGCGCTATACTAGGGGTATAGAAGTATGGAAGTGCACACTACTTCTAGCACTAGTGTAGTCTTAGAATATATAGTTACTGATACCTTACGCTTAAACCCACCGCGCACGCCCCACATCACGCAAAAACCCCCCGTCATCCAGGGTTCCAGCATCCTCGCCACGGCGCTGTCGAACACGCAGCCTACACCCTCAATCTACTCTCTACCACAACAGAAGTCTCGCAACACACCCACCCCGAGACCGCGGACGAATCCCGCTCCCCAACAGCGCCCTGCGTCGGCGTGCGCGGTTCTGGTGGCGCGGCTGGCGGAACAACGCAAGGCATGTTGTACAGCTGCTGTTGCGGCGGCGCGGAGGCACGGGGCTGGACTGCGGTGCGGAGTGGGCTGGGGTGCGGTGCGGTGCCAGACGGGATTGACTACGAGGGGGTAACATGAATGAGTGAGAATACGAATGTAGGTGTCGATCCTAAACCGACCAATAGGACGTGTTAGATGTAGGTACTGGCCATTGAGAATCGTCGAGAAGTCTCCGTAGGGGCGCCTCGTATTCTCCATCAACGGGTATCGGATCCCTGAAAACCTTGTTTCGCTGGTTGGCGGAAAGTATGGCCCCCCTCACTCCCATGGCAATGTACAAATCTGACCGAAGTGCAGCGAGAACGGCTCTGCTACAAAGACCGCCCCGGTGCAAGGCTGGGCTACGCCCTCACTGGGCAGCTATTTCGTCGGCCAAAACTACGACCCACCGCGAAAGCCAACACGGTCGATTCCAGCGGCATCTTCAGCTCCCACGTCGACGCCGCTAACGCAGCCAACGACTGAAGATTCCGGTTCGAACGTTGGCGCCATAGCAGGCGGGACTGTGGGCGGCGTGATTGCACTCGGGACACTGGCGGCAATTCTCTTCTTCTGCCGTCGGTCCAAACGCCGCAAGCAGATATACCACGAACCCGCGGGGCCAGGCATGGCCCAGAAGCCCCCTGCCACATATGGAGGCGCACCCAGCCCAACGCCCGCCTACTCGCCTCCGCCCGTGTCTTGGACCGGCGACCCCAACTACCACCAAGTCCCGCACACCAACAACGGCGAATGGTCGTACCAGAACGGCCCGGCGTACGCGCAGACCTACTACCCACCGCCGTCAGACCCCTCGCAGGGCCACCAGCAAATGCACCACCACCACATGAGCGCGGAATTACCGGGGATCGGGAGCCCGGTCAGTGCGGAGCTGTCAGATACCAGGAGCCCTGTCTACACGGAGCTGCCCGCCCTGCACAGTCCGGTTCCTGTGCGTGCGCCACAGTGATCTAGGGGTTCGCTGCGCGTGTCAGGTCTGGTGTATAACGTTTTAATGTATTACTTGTGAATCGATCGTACCGCTGTGACAGTGTCGTTCTGACAGACGTCTTGTGATACCGTGCCGCCCTCCCATCTACCCACACGTCATATCGCCTGACCTCGAGCACCGGCCCTTTTTCGCAGTATGCAACGCGCTGACCGCGAATTCAGTCGCTGCGCAAAGATGGCGAGGTTGCGCCATAGGATCCCGAGCCACAGCACTCGTTTGCGACTAGCGACGGCAGTAGTTCAAGGGCACGGCTCGTGATTGGCGGGCGTCTCGGCCCGTGAAGGCTACCCGGCGCTAATGGACGTTGGAACTCGACGACGTCTGCAATGCTAACTGTTCAATTGTTCGTCGACGATACCTTTGCGGTCCGCATCGATTCTGACAGAAATCATTGGAGGTATATTATCTCCTTGAACAGTAGTACCGAGCTAGACAGGCTGCCGGATGCCGTGTTGGACCTGGAGGTGTCACAAGGTTGGCATAAACCGCGAACTTGGTCACCGAGCGCAATAGACACATCGGCATTGTACATAGATGCATATTGCGGGGCTTCCGGATGATGCTGTTGCGCTATCAGCGTCCCAACAGGACTAGACTACGAGAGTGCCGATGGGCTTTCTCACTATAGCAACCATCTCGACTCGGCATTGCGCGTACTCCCTGCCGAGCTGTCATCAAGTCGCATGACACACCACGACATCGATAAGGAGAACTCGGCCAGTGACGGCAGAAGCATTGCCTGCTGACCGGTAAAAGAGCAGGATCAACGCGAACCAGGCGCGGAGACCAAGGCTGCGATCAGATGCAGTGCAGAACCCGTACATACGTACCGCATCAAACCCGTCTGCGTTACCAGACAGCAGTCCCACGTAGTGCTGCTGCAGACCCGCCGGTCGAACCCCTCGTCCAGAGCCGCACGGAACCTCTCCCGCTTCACCAGAACCTCTCGCAGGATCCCACGCGCCACCACGACCAAACAGTCCGCGCCCCGCCAGACCCCCCCTCTCTCTCACAAGCCAGACAACCCCAGCGGTGCAGACACACGACACGGGCATCCAGCATGGCAGGTGCGTAACCAATACAGATCCTCTCATCCTCTTCTTCCAGCACCTCTCAGCAAGCAGCAGGTAGCGCACGCGCGACCGACAACAAAGCGCTACGATTAAAACCGAAGATTAAAACCTGAAATATTCCGTCTATCAATCCACGCATCTCCGCAAGCCACGTCCTCTCTGCCCACAGCTAGCTCTGCAAAGTCCGAGTCCACATGAATACGCGCCCCGGCCGTGCTACAGCCAACACTCTCTCGTCTCCCAGCACTCTCGTCTTCTAGCTGGAGCTGATGCCCGGCACTGGCACTGCCCGGCCCAGCTCGCCAGACCCCCGGGGCCCATCTGTAGCGCTGCTGCAGACGACGAGGGCGGGGGGCGAGGGGTATGGCGAGGGGTGAGAACGCATGCAGGCCCGACCGCGTGCCGTGTCCGCCGTCCAAAAGCAGAGAAGCATCTACATATGATTCAACGCCGCCAACGACGACAAAAGCCGCTGTTGGGAATGCTGTTGGGAATGCTGTGGTTCCGCGTCATGGTGCTGGTTGATGCGGATCACGCCCTACCTCCGCACACCCCACATCCTTACAGTGCGCGCCCCAGCACAAGCCCACGCACTCACACGCACACGCCCCGAGCAGCTGAATAGCTTTGGATGCGCGCATACCCGGGTTAGACTGGGCGGACTTAGTTAACTCTATTAGACTGGGCGGACTTGCACTCAACTCTACTGGATACACGAGCGGCGGGTGGTTTACAAACCACAACCAGGCACCCGGAACCAGGCACCTAGAACCCATAGGGGGACGAGGTAGCCCTGCACGATGGTTCCGCTACCACATAGCTACGTGAGGGTGACAGGTATCGATACAAGTCGCTCCAAGCTTCTAAAAGCCGTTACAAGTCACTACAGCGTCATACCCGTCCAGCAGGCAGACACGAAGAGTGAGAGGCGTGCCGCTACGCGTGCAGACGTGGTATACGCTTGGTGTCGTATACACGAGGAGACGCTGTAGCAGCGGGACTTCGTGCATTGCCGAAAGGGGTGGTCTGCATCGGCCGGCATGAGCTGTTCTGCACTGTGTAACATCCGCTGGTGTAGGTGTGCGTATCCGGTTCCCACGTCTCGCTACAAGGAGGCAAGGAGTCAAGGAGTCGAGGACTAGCAAAGCCGCTTTGCTGTCGGCACGTCTCTGCATCAACGATCCATCCCACGTTGCAAGGGCAGGCGTCCTCGCACCGCGTTTCCGCGCAGCCTTTGCTGCGTAGCGGCTGCGGATCAGCATGGCAGGCCGCACGACACGGCGTGGCTTCTCGCGCCCAGCCACGGGCTCTTGGTGCTGCGTGGCCCACGGCCTGGTGCTGGCGTCGTCCAGCACGATCGCTTTTGGCGGCCATATTGCGTGGAGGGAGAGATAGGGGGTGTTGTTGCGTGGTGGACTTGCACGGCCGAAGAATACCCAGATTGGACGGCCCAAACGAGCACTCTCGTGTACTTGCCTTCCCATTCCGGCCCCGGGGCTGGGCGTGCGGGGTCGCATATTGCAGATGTCCGCGAGAGGGGGGATCTGCTGGGCTGCGCTGCGTGCAATAACGCGCATTCTCCCGGCGGGCCGCGAGGCGGGTGCTACAGTACACAGCGGTGCGAAGGAAGGACGCATGGAGCACGGCGCGCGTATTAAAGCGGCGCGACGCGCACCGCACCACCGCACCCAAGCGCCAGATGTTGCTCCGCCTGCTCGCGCTGGGCAGCCTGGCCGTGGCCGCGGCGCAGAACGGCTCCTTCGCCAACCCGGTCGTCTACAGCGACTACCCGGACAACGACATCTCGCGCGGCCCAGACGGCGCGTTCTACTTCTCGGCGTCCAACTTCCACTACAGCCCCGGCGCGCCCATCCTGCGCTCCTGGGACCTCGTGCACTGGGAGCCCGTGGGCCACTCGCTGCCGCGGCTCACCTTCGGACCCGGATACGACCTGCCGGCGGCGGGCGAGCGCGCGTACCGCGGCGGCACGTGGGCGTCGAGTCTGCGGTGGCGCGCGAGCGACGCGACGTGGTACTGGATCGGGTGTGTGAATTTCTGGCACACGTGGGTGTTTACGGCGGCGGCGCCGGAGGGGCCGTGGACCAACCGTGCGAATCTCGGGGACGCGGTGTGCTTCTATGACAACGGGCTGCTGGTGGATGACGATGATACGCTGTATGTGGTGTATGGGAGCGGGCAGATCAAGGTGTCGCAGCTGGCGCCGGATGGGCTCAGTGTCGTGAGGACGCAGGACGTGTTCAGTGCGGCGACGGTGGGCGTGGATGCGATGGAGGGGAACAGGATGTACAAGATCAACGGCACGTACTACGTGCTGAACGACAGGCCGGGCGGGACGACGTTCATCTGGAAGTCGCAGAGCCCGTGGGGGCCGTACGAGGTCAAGGAGCTGGCCAAGGACATCCAGTCGCCGGTCGACGGAGGCAACGCGCCCAATCAAGGCAGCCTGATCGAAGCCGGTGGGAAGTGGTACTTCATGTCGTTCACGTGGGCGATCCCGTCCGGCCGGCTGCCCGTCCTGGCTCCCATCACCTGGGGCGCAGACGGCTTCCCTGAGCTGGTCAGGGGCGACAACGGCGGCTGGGGCAAAACCTATCCGCTGCCACTGCCGCCAAAGCCCGTAAAACCCCTGACAGGCACGTACCGCTTCGAAGGCCCGTCGCTGGGCCCGACGTTCGAATGGAACCACAACCCCGAGACCGCCAAGTTCACCGTCAACCACGGCCTCACGCTGCACACGGCCAGCAACACGACAGATCTCTACGCCGCGCGCAACACGCTCACGCACCGCGTCTTCGGCGAGCACCCCGTCGGCACCATCGAGCTGGACTTCTCGTCCATGGCGGACGGCGACCGCAGCGGGCTCGCCGCGTTCCGCGACCGCAGCGCGTACATCGGGATCCACCGCGCGGGCGGCGAGTACAGCATCGCGGCGGTGCACAACATGACGATCGACGAGTTCTCGGGCGCCACGCTCGACGCGGGCCGCGTGGTCGACTCGGCGCGGGTGCGCGAGGGCGTGCGCCGGGTGTGGCTGCGCGCGGCGATGGACGTGCGGCCCAACGGCAGCCGCGAGGCACGGTTCTTCTACAGCTATGACGGTGTAAGGTTTGTGCAGCTCGGCGACCCGTATGAGCTGTACACGGGCTGGGCGTTCTTCCTGGGGTACCGGTTTGGCATCTTCAATTTTGCGACGAAGGGGCTCGGGGGGTCGGTCAAGGTCGATAGGTTTACGTCGGCGTGAGGCGGGAGAGGGTGGGACGGGAGGGGTTGGATAGGCGAGGCAGCAGGCGCGTGTATGTCGTACAAATACAACCCTCGTCTTCCTACCACTTGACGCTGGTGCTCGCCAACGGTCGCTGTGCCCAGCGCAAACGAACCGGCGTGTGGCGATTGCGGGCCAGACCAGTCAATTCGACGCTCTATTTGTTTTTCCGTCTACACATGCTTCGGTAGCATTGAACGCGAGTATCAAACACAAGTGAATCCGGGCACCGCCAGTCTCGACACAAGGCCGCTCCACGCTCTCGAGGCACATAAATGGACTTTCTGTGGTGGCTCGCTGATTTAAGGGTGGAAGGTTGCTGAGGTCCGGCGGATCAGGAGGGCCTTGGGGTTTGGTCAGGGGGATTCACGGTGCAGGCCACTCCACCGCACCATAGACCGAGTCAACGAGCGTGCAGACCGTGGCCGTTTCCGTCCGACGCGCGCAGAGCATGGAGCCGAGCCAGGCGGGCGCTGCTCGTGTTCTGCGTCACGTACGCCGTCGCGTGCTCCGTCTCCGCCACGCCGAGGGCCGTGGTGCGGCGCCGGTTGGCGTTGCCGTGCGCCACCTGCTGCTGGGCGTGGGCGCGGGCGTGTTCTTCTCCGTCTCCTCCTGCTAGCCTATTTCGCCGGCTGGCTTGTCCTGGGCTTCGGTTCTGGTTTTGTGCTGTCGACTCCCTGGTCTCGTGGTATCGTGGTCTCGTGGTATCGCTGTCTCGAGCCTCGAGCCTCGAGTTGTTGAGGCCGTCGCTTCTGGGGGACGCGTCGGCGATGTCGGTGTCGGAGTCGGACTGCGCAATGACAGGGACGATGAGACGGAGACGATGAGACGAGAGGGGTATGGGAGGGTATGGGAGGGAGAAGGATGGTAAGGTAGTGAGGATAGTGAGAGGGATAGTGAGGTAGCGAGTATGAGAGAGACGGAGATGACGAGTATGGGAAGGATAGCGAGGATGGGAAGGATAGTGAGTATGAGAGGATAGTGAGTATGAGAGGATAGTGAGTATGAGAGCATAGCGAGGATAGCGAGGATGTGAGTATGAGAGGAACGTGAGGACAGCGAGGAAAGTGAGTAGGGCAGAGCCTTCAACGGTTACAACAACGACAACGAGTACAACAACGACAACGAGTACAACAACGACAACGACAACGAGGTATGACAAGACAACAATGACGAAGAAGAAGAAGACAACAATGACGAAGAAGGCGATGACGAAGACGAAGAACAACAACAACAACAACAACAACAACAACAACAACAACAAGAAGAGCAAAAACAACAACAAGAGGACAAAGAAACCAACAACAACAAAAAAACCACGGGCCCGTGTCAAACAAGCAGAAGACGAGGAGAAGAAGAAACGTGCCTTAACCCAGAATAGCATTAATCTGCCCCTGGCCCAGCACCAGCACCTGCTCTTTCCACGCATTCTATCCTAAAAGAACACCGACACCGGCGGCTGGGGCTCAGCACGCGCGGCGCGGTAGTGTGTGCCGAGGCGGAGTCGTACATTCACCTGCGCACCAACCCGAGACAACCTGCCAACCCGAGATAGCCTACCAACCCGAACCAACCTGCCAACCCTCAACCACCCATCCGCGCATGCAAAGTCGAACCCAGCCCATCCTTCTCATAACATCGTAACGCATGCCCCCCCCCCCCCCATCTCCATGATTCGCACCCTACCTCGTCTTCTTAATCTCGGTCGCCCAGCCCTCGATGCCCTCGCCCTTGGAGCGACACTGGATACCGAGATCGACGCCCTCCATGCCCTTTGTGTCCTTCAGCCACTCGTGGCTGGCCATGCCGCCGGCGTTGGCGCGGTCGACGGGCAGCAGCTCGAGCATGGGCAGCAGGAAGGAGCCGATTTCGCGGCTGTCGTCCTTGGGGAAGTGGTATTTTTCGTGCAGCACGTCGGGCAGCGCCCAGTGGCGCAGGCGGTGGATGTTGCGCAGCTCGCCCTTGCGGTTGAAGATCTCTTGGCTCCATTTGCCGCTCAGGCAGAGCGATTTCGGGAACGTGCCCAGCAGCTCGATGATCTGCGCGATGTGGTCGTCGTCTTTGCCGTATTTGGTGCCCGATTGCGGGTCGAATAGGTAGTCGCCGGTTATGAGCTCAAAGGTCTGCGGGGGTTAGTGGGGAAGGGAGGGGGGGCGGGGGGGGGGGGGGAGACGCACCATGGCGGCCATGCTCCACACGTCGGTGCTGGCGCCCCATTTGCTGCCGAGGATGACCTCGGGCGAGCGGTATTGGCGCGTTTGGATGTCGTTTGTGAAGTGGTGGCCGACCCAGCAGGCGTTTCCGAGATCTGCAATCTTGACCGAGATCTTCTCGAGGGCGATGTCGGGGGGGTCGTCGGCGGATTTTTCTTTTGAAGGCTGCTTGTCGAGGCTGATGCCGGAGACTTCTTTGGTGAGGAGGTCGCTGTGCGGGTTAGACGCGCACTCTATGCGTATAGAAACAGACTTACGCTGTCTTCTCGCGCTGCTTCTGGACGTCGTCGTCGCTGGCGGCGGGCTTCAGGCCCAGGCGCTCGGCCATGGACATGGAGGATTGCGAGGCAGTGCCTAGAGCACCACTCATTACAAAACCGTCTGGGGAAGAGGGACTCGGGACAGTCGTGGGGGAGTCTTTACCTGTGCTCTCGTTCATGACCTTGTTGAGGCTCTGGGCGCCGGGGAAGCTGCCCAGCTCGGCGTGGTTAAAGCTGGCGTTCAGCGGGCTGGGCAGCGGCTGGCTGCCGGTGATCAGGGTGCGCCGTCGCCGGCGGCCGTTGCGGTCGCTGCTGTCGGGGCTGTCCTTCTTCTTGGGGTCGTCCTTGACGTAGGCCTTGACAATCTGCTCGACGTCGCCAATCTCAATCAGCACGTTCTCGGGCTTCAGGTCGGTGTGGATGATGCCGCACTCGCGGTGCAGGTAGTCGAGGCCCAGCAGGACCTGCTTGGTGATTTGCTTGACCAGCGGCATGGGGATGCCGCGGTGGTTCCAGCGCTTGATCAGGCCCAGCAGGTTCTCGCCGAGCACCTCGAAGACCATGCACACGTGGACGCCGTTGGGGCCCTTGTGGTTGAACGAGTCGAGCAGGCTGACGACGTGCTTGCGGCCGGGGTGGGCCTCGTTGGCGTCGACGACCTTTTTCAGCAGCTTGATCTCGTCGAGGGCCGTCTCGGTGTAGTGGGCGGCGGAGCGCACGACCTTGAGGGCGACGTGCTTGCCGGTGGCGTTGTCGCGCGACAGCCAGACGGTGGAGAAGTGGCCCCAGCCCAGCTTGCGCACAATGGTGTACTTGCCGTCCTTGTACTGCTCGCCGACCTGCACGGGGTGGTAGCCGCCCTTGCAGTAGTCCTCGCTGTCCTCCTCGTCGGCCGTGTGGTCGGCCTCGTCGACCGACGACGAGTCGCTGTCGGGCGAGTGGCTGAGCGGGTTGCCGTGCATCTTGTGCTGCTGCAGCGGCGACGCCGTCTTCTGCGCACTGCGGGGCGTTAGCTGGCGGGCGGCGGGCGGCGGGCGCTGGAGGGTCGCGCCAAGCCCGTGCCGGCGGGGCGACTCGACTCACCTGTGCGGCTGCGCGTCGGTGGTGATGATGGGCTTCAGGTCCTGGCCCTTCCGGCGCTTCTTGCCGCCGGCGCCGTTGGCGGCGACCGCCTTCGCCTTGTTGATGGTCTTCTTGATGTCGGCCCCATTCATCGTGGCCGTGCCCGCCACGCGCTGGCCCGTCGAGAGGGAGCGCCGGTGCGGCTGGCTGCGAGCTGGGCGGCGAGTCTAGGCGGCGATGCGCGGGCTGCACCTCATCGGCCAGCAGTGGAGGCGAGAGAGAGCGGGCGGGGTGCGGCGTCGCGAGATGTGCGCCCGCGGTGATTTCTTCAATTGCTGGGGATCGCCTTAGCGCTGTGCTCGGGGCTATCGTGGCGGTGCCGCTGATTGGTGAGGGGTGCTGGACGCTGGGCTGCTGCGGCGCGGGGGAGCGATGCTGGCGGGTGCTGTAGTAGTAACCACAGTCGCTGTGCAGATGCAAACACGCGGGCTGCCTGCGCTGATGAGTGCTGCCCTGCGCCGCGCCCGGCTCCACGCCAGCAGCCGCCCACCCAGTCCTGCCGGTGATGTCATGGCCCGGATGCATCACCACTGACCGCGAAGAGGCGGCGCCGGCATTGCACCGGCGCGCCTCGAGGCCAGTGCAGCCCAGCGCGTCCTGTTTTGCGCCCGAATTCCCTGTTGTGGCCGTCGAGCAGTTCGCGCCCGTTTCATACATGCACGTCTCCATTGATGCCTGACCGCCCGCGCGTCGCTGTGTCGCCGTCGCCCAACCCCGACCGCGATGCTATTCTCTAGTTGCCCGTGTCTCACCCAACGCCTGTGATAAAGTACGCCGTGCCGCCCATTACTTCGCCGCCATTACTTCGCCGCCATTACTTCGCCGCCACTACTTCGCCGCCACTACTTCGCCGCCATTACTTCGCCGCCATCACTTCGCCGAAACAGCCGCCATCCACTTCTGCTCGTCCTTTCTGCGTCTTGGTTAGCACCGCGCCTGCATGTGACACCGTGTGACCGTGACCTACTTGTCAAAGTGCAGCAGCATGCCCAGCACCGGAATCAGCTGCTGCTGGTACTTCTTGTCGCGTTGCTCCAGGAACTGCAGCAGCACGTTCTTCAGATACACATAGTCAATGTCGGCCGGCGACCCGCTCGCCTTGGGTGCAGGAGACGTCAGCCGCGACCGCGACGACTCAACCGACCCGCGTGACGAGTGCGTGTTGGAGTCGACGCCCTTGGCCTTGAGAGACCGCAGCTCTTCGCTCATCGTCTGTGCATGTTTAGCAGTTGCTCTTTTATCAATCAGCGTGCCTACCTTGCTCGACTTCTGCAGCTTCTCGAGTCGGCCCTGTGTCTCGTCAAACGCCCGTCGGAGCTCCGCCTTCTCGCGCTCCAAGTCGCGGGCCTGCTTCTCTGTCTCGTCGAGCGTGTCGCGGAGCTGGCCGAGAGCAGACCTGATCTCGGATGCTTCTTCCGTAGCCTGAGCGGCACGCTTCTCGAGCTCGTCCTTTTGCTTGCGCAGCTCTTGCTCAGCCGCAGTCAGGTCCTCCCTGTCTTCTTGCGCACGCGTCACAGCGCGTTCCGCGTCACGGACCTTCTGCTTCAGCTCCTCGAGCTCTCGCGCACGACGTCGGCTGAAGGTGCTGGCCTGCTCTTCAGCACGCTCTCTCTCTTCAACCGCAAGATCGAGGCGTTCCTGCATTTCGCGGACGCGTGCATCAGCCCTGCCTTGGGCGTCTGCGAGCAGTCTCCTCATCGTCTCTGCTTCGCGTCCACGCTCGCTCAGCAGGCGGTGCGCGTCGGCGAGCTCCTCTTCCAGGCTCTCGCTGCGGGCCCTGAGCTCTTTCATCTGTGTGCTGATCTCCTGAGCTTGATCCTGCATGCTGTTCATCAGATCCTGTGCGCTGGTGTACTGTGCAGTCTTCAGCTGCACTTCGTCCCGCAGACTGCCAGCGTCCCGCTTGAGCTTGGCAACCTCATCTTCGAGCTCTTGCACCGTGTTACGTGACTTCTTGAGATCCTCCTGAGCCTTGGACAGATCACTAGACAGCTTTGCGCGATTCTCAATGACCTCTTCTCGCTCGTCCTCGGAGTTCTGCAAGTCCCTCTGGATCTTGCTGTTGGTCTCTTCAAGAGCCAGCCTCTGCTTGCTTTCTTGCCTAATCTTCTCGTTCAGAGACTTGACGTCTCCCTCCTTGTCAGATATCTGTGCGCGGTATGTGGCAATCTCCGACTTCAGATCCTTCTCGCGGCCTTCCAGACGTCGAACCTCCTTCGTGCTTGTGGCCAGCTCGTCCTTTGCAGATCGCAGTTCCACAACTTCTTTCCGCAGGGAATTCAGCTCAGGCTGTGCCTTCTGCAAGACCTCGCGCATGTCCGCGAGATCCTTGAATCGAGTTGCGGCAAGCTGCTCCGCGACAGACAAGTCGGTCTGCAGCGTGTCGGACTTGGCTCTCAGCTCTTCGAACTCGGCTTTGAGCGCCTCACGAGCCTTCTCTGAGCTTGCCTGGGTAGCTTGGCCAGTCTTCAGCTCGGCAATCTCCTTCTCCAGCTTCGCCAGGCTGTCTTGCAGTGCGAGCTTCTCTGCCTGCAGCTTCTTGACGTTGTCCTTGGCTTCTGTGTGCTCCACACCAAAGTCCAGCAGATCGTGACGGAGGGTTTCAATCTCCTCTTGCATGTCTTCTTGGTCCTTGAGCTTCTTTTTCAGAGTTTCAAACGAGTTGACCTTCTCAACCAGCTCGCCTTCCAGCCTCTCAATGACGGCGATCTTGGCTTCGAGGTCAGACTTGAGCTGGGCGACAGACTGCTGTGCTTCCTCCAGTTGGGCCGACGAGAAGTCTGGTTCGCGTGGGCTGGGCAGGACGCTCGCTGTGCCGTCTTCGCTGGGTGTCGGCTCTGCTGCAGCAACGGTGAGGGTGTCTGCGCCCTTGCCGCCCTTCTTCTTCTTCTTGTTCTTCTTCTTTGCAGACGCCGATTCTGCAGGCTTGGCTGGCGCAGGAGCGGCGGGTGCTATCGAGGGCTGTGCAGGCTTCGGTTCGGCTTCTTCTTTCGCCATCTTCGAGGCCAGGTCTTTCTTGACGCTTTCAAGCTCCACAAGAGTTTCGTCGCGCTTGCTCTCTGTCTCCTTGAGTTTATCCCGCACGTTGCTCAAGAGCCCGTTCAGCGTCTCGCCGCGCTTCTCGCCCTTGGCGTGCGCCGACTTCAGCTCTTCCAGGTCAGTCTCCAGCTTCTTTACCTGAGTCTCCAATGTCTTCACCTGAGTGCGTAGTGTCTCCGCCTCTTCGTTGTTTGCGGCGTCTGTCTTGGAAGTGCGCAGCTCGTCAAGCTCCTTTGTGGCAGAGTCCAGCTTCTCGCGCAGCTCGGTGATGGTCTTGTCGTGCTCGCCCTGGCTCTCATTGTGCTTTGCAAGGTCCTGCTCGGCCGTCGCCAGTTTTGACTTGAGCTGCTCGACGGCGCTGCTGAGGTCTTTTTCGCGCTCGTCGGCGTCTCTCTGGAGGCGTTGTGAGGTGTCCCTGAAGGTGTTCAGATCGTTGGTTGTGGTCTCGAGATTCTCCATGAACGACTTGGCCGAGTCCTGCGCAGAGGACAGCTCACTCTTGAGCGACTGGTTCTCGCCCTCGAGCTTGACCACCTTCTCTTCGCTCTCTTGGAGCTGCTCCTGGAGGCGAGGAAGCTCGCTGTCGTACGAGAAGAAGTCTTCGCTCGTCTCGGTCGCAGTGTCGCCGGACGCTTTCGAGGCAGAGGACGGGGCGACTGACGTGCTCTGGTCGGTCGATTTGTCTTTCGAGGCGTCTGCACTGCTCGCTGCCTGGGACTTGAGAGTGTCGACTTGGTCGGCAGCGTCCTTTGCGCGCTTCTCGGCGTCCTCGAGCTTCTTGTTCAGGCCGTCCCTCTCCTTGGAGACTCTCTTCAGCTCCTCCATGAGCATGTCGCTCTTGACGTTGAGCTGGCCCAGGTATTCGACAAAGGCCGAGGCGTCGACGATGGACGTGAGCGGCGTGTACTCGCGCAGCGACGCTTCGAAGGTCTCGATGGCGCCGACGCGGGCGTGGGCGATGCGGTACGAGGCCAGCAGGGTGGCGTACTTGGGCTCGAGCTTGTCGAGGCGGCGCAGGCGGGTCTGCACCTCTGGGGGGATGTCGGGCGGCTTGTCGGGCTTCGCGTCGGCGTCGGCGGGCGTGTCGCTGTCCTTTGTGTCGCTGGCCGGCTCGGCTGGGGCTGGGGCGGGTGCGTCGGCGGCGGCGGCGGGCGGCTTCTCCTTGGGCTTTGGCGTGCCTGTGCGACTGGGCTGCTCGTCGCCTTCGCCTATGACAAACTCGGGGTCGAACTCGGACGGGTCGGGGCCGCGCCCTGTGGGCGGCGCCGTCTTGTCCCCATCCTGGCCCTTGGACGCGGAGCGCTTCGACGGCGAGAGGGTGCGCGAGCTCGAGCGTCGCGGAGCGCCGGCGCGCGAGGGCACCGAGGGCGTGGTGCGTTGCTTTGCCTGCTCCTCCGCGATGCGTGCGTCAATGGCACCGCGGATGCGCTGGGCGGTCAGCGCTGCAATGCACGGGCAAGGGCGGAGCGTACCTGGAAGCCCTGGAACATGCTGGAGTGTGCGGTGCGCGGGTGTCAGTAGGCAGTGCGGCTACGCGTCCATGCTATACAGGGAACCTGTCATGGATATCAATGCCAGTCTTATAATTACTCGACCTATGTGAGGACTATAATGAGGTTATGAATCATATCTGTGTTTAGTTCTACCGAGCTATCAAGGTGTCGAGTTTCCTGAAGTACTTGGGATGAGCACGAGCCACTAAGGCATGTGACAACCTAACAATAACGACAGCATACCGACACTGGTGCCGAGACACAGTACCATGGCCTCACGTCGCGAAATAGTGCCGCCCGTTGTTGAAGTACGTAGCGTCCGATGCTCTCTTGGCAATGTCGATGGTGTTCCAGACATACATCAATGTCAGTAACGCGCTCTGTTGTCTTCGGGCCGGGTTGCTGTTGTGGATTGGGAACCATGGGAGCATCTGCATATACTCTTGGTGTGAGAATGGTGGGTGGACACGGTCTTTCATGTGCTGCTCGATAACATGCGCAATAGTTCCTAGGGCTGGCAGATTCCAATGCGGTCTGTAAATACTTAGTAACTGTTTAAACTATAATCATACGTACTTAGCAACTAGGACTTACCCAAACAGCGCAACAATAGATGCAGATGTATAATAACGGTTTTGGAAGAACCAAAACTCAATGTTATAGCCGTAGTCATTATTATATCCAGCCCCAAAGGTCTGGATAAAGTCTGAAAGCCCTGCGTTGGCTGTACTTAGACCATCCCATCCACGAGTCACTATCTCTACTGTAGAGCGAGCTGGCAGGGTCTTGAAGCGGTTAATAAAAGACGCCCAATTTACGTTTCTGGCTGGGGTAGACACGCATGGCATTGCCACTGAAGAAGCTACACGGGTTAGTGAGGTTGCGAAAAGTCTGCGCTCAAAACTTACAGCTCCGGGCCACATGAAATAAAATCAATCTTGTGTAGCAGACGTTTGAGCACGCATGAATCTTTTGAATAGCGCGGACAAAAAGTTCTTGCATCTTACGCGGCGAGTCTGCTTTATCGCTTGAGTCTCTGGAAAGCATAACAAGAACTTTCTTGGGAAGTTCTCTGTGACCTGGAAATGGGAGCAACAGGCGATCTTGAGACTCAAAATCTATAGTCATTGCCACGGCAGATGACGCTCCTTGGTCTTGCTTTGCCATTGACCAGGGATTGCTGCGCGCACCTAGTATCTCTGCCATTTGGTTGGGGGTACGCTGACTGACTGACAACTCCGTCTCAGCATCTCCAGTGGCGTGCGTCGGCATGGGGACGGTAGGAACGGACGGATTGATGGGAGGGTTGGCAGGAGGGGTGCTGACGAGCGCCGGCTGTGCACGAGGACTGTGAACGAGCGGCTCATGGGCTTGTGCTGGTGCGCGCTGGGGGGAGTCTGGTGGTGCAAGGATACTATAGGGGTTTACGTCTGTCCACCTATTGTGTACCCGAGTGGGAGCATTCAACAAAGCTATAGTCCTGTTAGCCAGTGAGAGAGTGGATTATAGGCACACTTACACATAGCGGCTGGCTGGTTCAGAGATGGGCGAGGGTTGTGTGACGGGGGAACTAGTCCGCCAGAGGATGATGCATATGAGGCAGGTGTAGTTGCAGGCCGCGCTATAGGTCCTGTTAGCAAGCTTAGTAGGCTTAGAAGCAAACTCACAGCCTTGATCATGGGCAGTCAAAGGAGGACCACCAAAGGAACCTGATGCTGGATTCCGGGGCTCGCGACGCTCCTGTTCTCCATAGTGCTGCCGAAGTCGTAAGTTGTTGCGCTCCGTCTCTCGAGCAAGCTTTGCTGCTGCATCCGTATCGCCCTCGCTCGCCTTCTTCCTCAGTGCTTCTTTCTGCCGTTTGTTGACCATTGCTGTAGGGTTGACGAGGCGGGCAGTAATGGAAGGTTGGTACGAGAAATAGAGGGCGAGAGGTCTGTCTTAAGTAGCAGAAAGCAGCAAACGCGAGCCAAGGCAGCAGCAAACAATAAGTGGGGCGTATGGACTGTTTGTCCGTTTGCCTGTCATTTTCAGTTGTCAAGAAAGTTCTTAGTCAACCCCTAATAGAAAGCGAAAAAGTTCCAGGCATGCAGCAGATCGCGCTGACGTAGATGTGTACAGCTGTTAGGACTATAACTGCTGTGCTGATTTTGCTTAAACGTTTATTGGACTGCGGCTAAAGATTTAGATCTTCGTCCTTAGGGATTCCTGTACTTCCTGCAGAGCATGTCAGCTTCAAGCCTTGTGAATCAATGCGGACAGTAAGACTCACTAGATATATATATAGCGTAACATCCCACAGTTCCTCTATACTCAACAAGCAGCCTGCGCTCTGATGTATACAGGAGATGATCTCGACTCAACAACGTGATGCTAGTTTCCGCCCTCGCAAACTCTTTAACTCCTGCCAGTCAAGTCTTCCACCCTTGTGTTGTTGCTATTGCGTTCGGTCTTTTGCGTGAGGATTGGAGAGAACCGGCCCTGGAGCCTGGAATCAGAGCTGCACAGGTGGACGAGACCGAATTAAAAAACAGTCTTGGGGCCTGGAGCCTGGAATCAGAGCTACACAGGAGGGCGAGAAGAACCAAATTAAAGAACAGTCCTGGAGCCTAGAATTAGAGCTGCACAGGAAGGCAAGACCAGTTTAAAGAACAGTCCTGGAGCCTAGAATCAGATGTCAGGACTTAGGGCTGATACAGTCCCAAGCAGGCCCTATCAGGCTAGAGTAGGCCTATAGGGGGCAGGGTAGTCTAGTATATAGCCTGCCTACCCCTTAATTGCTACACAGTAGCAATTAGTCTTACTTTAAGACAGAATACACCCTATTACCTCTTCTATCCTATCTATTACCTAGTGCACCTAACTATAAGGTCTAATATTCTAATCACTCCTATACTAGGGCACAAGATACTAATTAATTACAATAAGCATACATATATTATATATAAATAAGGAATTAACCCTAGAGTCTATAGGGCTAAGTTAACCTAAGATACTTAGGGAACCTCCTATCTTATCTTATACCTAAAGGAAAGATTAATATATAGAAGAAGTAGTAGGTAATATTCTACCTCTATAGCTAATACTATCTCTAGTTAGGCTAGTAAGAGTTATAGTAACTCTAACTAACCTAGAGGGGGACAATATTAACTAATAGTTAAAAGAGTTAGAAGCATAGTATAAGAGAGTATTAAAGCTGCAGAAACTAGCTATATTAAAAGAAGCAAGAGCTAAATACCTTATAGGTAATAAGTAGGTGCTTTAACTAGCTAATATAAGCACAAATTAACTAGTACTACCCTAAGCAGTATTAATATTAGGGCTACTATACCTTAAACCTCTATAAATATTTACTAAGTATAACTATATAGAGTATAACTATTAGAAGCAGGATTATAAGTAATACTTTAAGAGATTACCTATAAACTTCCCTACTAACACCTATAAGGTTAATTTTAGAGTATAATACCTCTTAGAATCTATAAAGAGTCTATAAGAAGCCTATTATTCTAATTAGTCCTATCTTAAACTAGGATATTAACCTACCTAGGAAGCTATAAAAGTAGTAATACTAGGCACCCTTAGTACACTCTCTAAATAAAGGTAATAAGCCTATAATATAGTTATATAGTTAAGAATAGGACTAGATTCCTCTCTAACTAATTTATTAGACTATATATACCTATTCTAGGAAGAACTAGAGAGCACCTATAGACTTAAACTCTAAGTAATAGAGTATATACACACACTCCCTAAAGATATCTAGAAATAGCTCTTTATCTATCTTAAGAGTTATAGATATATAATTACCTAGGTAGAAGAGGCTATAAATATAATATATTACTAAAGGCTATATTAAAGGGAGAACTAAGATAAAAAGTCTAGAAAAAATAATAAGAGGGACAAGGAGACCCCTAACTAGGGTAAAGGGAATAGAAAGTACTAAAAGAGATCTAAATTAACTAGGTTAGGCTAAACTAGCTTAAAATAGCTAAAAGGTACTAATATTGCCCTAGTTAACCCTATAGTTTAGTATTATAACTATAATAGTATTAGATACTATATAAGTAGCTATACTAAGCCTACTAAGTCTATAAATAATAGAAAGGGCTCTAAAGTAGGAAAAGAAGTAGTATAGAAGTAATTAGTTCTTTCCTTCTTACCTATATAGCCTAAGTACAAGAAAGTAAGGACCTTAGCACCCTAAGAGATACTATAAGGCCTTATCTATCTTAGCTTACTACTATTAAGACAAGAATAGGCTAATCTAGAGCTATAGAGACCCTTATAGATTCTAGCTCTTAGCTTAACTTGCTATTAGTAATAGAAGTAAAGAAGTAGAATCTTAAAATTACATCTCTACTATATATAGTAGCTAAAAGCATAACTAAGGATATAACTATCTATAGTATAACTATAGCTAGTATAATAATTAAGAACTTATAAGGCTAAATATAGGTCTATAAGATTTCTTTTATAGTTACTAATCTCTAGAAGTATAAGATATACCTTAAGATACCTTAGGTTAATTAATACTAACTAAGAGTAAACATCTTAAGTAGAAGAGTGCTGCTATAAGGAATAAAGAATAAAGATGTGCCTTATTTTAAGTAGGTTAGCATTAAAGATACTAAATAGTTTAAGAGTACTATAAAATAGCTTAAAGTAGATATCTATATGTGCCTTATTAGCTTTATAGGCTAAGATATACTAGAAGGACCTAAAGTAGTAGCCTACCTTCTACTATAATACTTAGAATACGCTAATATAGCATTAGAATAGGATTCTATAGACCTTATAGAGTATAGCTTGCACAACCTAGTAATTAATCTAGTAGATAGGGAAACCCCTTCTTACTAGCTAATATATAGGCTCTTAGAAGTAGAGCTTATAGTACTTTAGAAGTATCTAACTAAGTTTATAGCTAGAGGTTAAATAAGATAATTAAGATTGCTAGCTAGTATACTAATCCTCTTTACTAAGAAGAAAGATAGCAGCTTAAGGCTGTGTGTTAACTTCTATAGTATAAATAAGATAACTATTAAAAATTAGCACCTACTACTCCTAATCTTAGAATTATTAGAGCACCTATCTTAAGCAAAGTTATATATAAAACTTAATATTAAGGACACTTACTATTAAATTTAGATTAAGAAAGAGAATAAGTAAAAGATAGCTTTTAGGATATATTATAGTTATTTTAAGTATATAGTAATACCTTTTAGCTTAATAAACACACCTACTTAATTCTAGGCTTATATTAACAAAATATTAGTAGGCCTAGTAGATACTATCTATATTATCTACTTAAATAATATCCTTATCTTCTCTAATTTAGAAAAGGAGTATATAGCTTATATAAAGGAAGTACTTAATAGACTATACTAAGCAAAGCTCTATATAAAGCTTTTAAAGTGTAAGTAGTATACTATATCTATAGAGTATCTTAGGTATCTTATTATACTAGAAGGGGTTAGTATTAACCTAGAATAGGTTAAAATAATCTAAGAATAGCTATTACTATATATAGTAAGGAATATTAGGATCTTTATTAGTTTTATAAATCACTATTATAGATTTATTAAAGGATTTAGCTAAATTATCCTACCCTTAACTATGCTTATAAAGAAAGAGCTAGGGCAGGCCTAGGGCAGGCTAGCTATAAGAAGGGAAGAAAGCAAGGCACTCTAACTACTAGATAAAGCAGTATAAGCCTTTATATAGCTTAAAAATATATTTCTAAGTGTACCTATACTAGCACACTTTAAGAAGAATAGAGTAATAAGAGTAGAGGTTAACACCTTAAGTAGGGTAATTACTAGCATCTTAAGCTAGTATAGCCTAGATAGGGATAGAAAGCCCTAATAGAGGCTAGTTAACTTCTTTTTATAGAAGTTAATCTAAGCAGAATATAACTACAACACTTATAACTAGGAACTCCTAGTAATAGATTAAAGTCTAAAACACTAGTACTAATACCTTAATAGTATCTACTTTAAGATACTAATAGACTATATAAACCTAAAGTAGTTTATAGAGACTAAGACTCTTAATTATTATTAAGTAAGGTCTTACTTAGTATTAAGTTAGTTTAACTTTATTATTACCTACTACCTAGAGAGTATAAACCCTATAAATAGACCCTCTAGAAGGCTAGATTACATAGTAGAATTATAATATCTATCCTAAAAATATAATAAAACCTTTATAAAACTAATAAAGAACATACTCTCTAATAAGAGAAAGGAGACTATATATATACTATTAGTACTTACTAGAAGTAAAATAAGAAATAATAGGGAAGAACTATTATAGAAGGCTTATAAGGATTTCTAGAAGGCTAAAATATTAGCTCTAGGCAACCTTAAGGCTAATCTAGGTTAGGGTATATATAAAGTTAATATAGAGACTAGCTCTAAGTTATTAGATAATAAGAAGGCCCTAAGTAGCCTAGAACAGCCTAGTAGGGCTAGGTCTAAGGTAAAATAGTTAGAAACAACTAATAAAAAAGTAGAAGCACTAAAGAAGTGCTATAATAACCCTTTAAGAGGCTATTTTAGTGCAAGAAGGATACTAGAGAAGCTCTAGCACTACTATAGTTAGAAGGGAATAAGAAAGAATATTACTAACTACTACTAGGATTATATACTATATAAAAGGTCTACCCTAGCTTAGCACTATTTATATAGGTTACTTACACTATTACTACTACCTATATAGGTATAAGAAGAAGTAATAATAGATTTTATTATAAAACTACTACTAAGTAGGTTCTATAGGATAATATATAACACTATCCTTATAGTAGTTTATAGACTAACTAAAATAGCCTATTATATCCTAGTAAGAAGTAATTAGGATAGTAGAGACCTTATATAAGCTTAGATTTAAGAAGTAATTAGGCTATATAGAGTGCCTAAGAGAATAATCCTAGATTAAGGCCTATTAATAAATACTAAATATTAGGATACCTTCTACTACTACCTAAACTTAAG
Organism: Boeremia lycopersici; assembly: GCA_022609225.1. NCBI lineage: Eukaryota > Fungi > Ascomycota > Dothideomycetes > Pleosporales > Didymellaceae > Boeremia > Boeremia lycopersici. The sequence goes on from JAGKPY010000137.1 coordinate 54,003, forward strand.
AAGAGTGCTTTTGTCTACTTACTATCTATAGATAGATAGTTAGACTAAAAGGTAGAATTAAATACTTAAACAGTACCTCTAGTACTACTACATGCTAGAATAAGATAACTAGGTAATATAGGTATTAGTTATAGAGTTTACTTATAATAATAGTATATACTTAACTATAAGCACTATACCTTTCTAAGCTTACTATAGCTTAGACTCTATTAGGCTAGAATAGCCTACTTTACCCCTTAGTAAGAGAGAGTTACCTCTTAGGTTTATAACTTTAGAGAAAGTACTTAGTATTTAAAAGAAATATAGGAGTAAAATTCTAGCTATAAATTCCTACTAAGAGGAATATTAAAATAAAAAGCAACTACTAATACTATTTAAAATAGGAGACTAAGTTATAGTCTTTAGCTGCTATATAAAGTTAATAAGACTAAAAAAGAAGCTTAATTAGAAGTACTTAGAACTAGGGACTATTATAGCCTAGAATAGCTTATCTTTATTTATAGTAGACCTTCCTAGCCTTTAGAGTGTCTACCTAGTCTTCTATATATTATTACTTAAACTATATAACTAAAAGAGAATAATTCTATACCTAGACACCCTAATTATAAATACCTTATATACCTTTAGAGATAATATATAGGAAGTTAATAAAATACTTAAAAGGAAATAAGATAACTATAGAAAGTAGTATTATCTTATTAAGTAGATAGGTTTTCTAGAGAGTAAGAACTCTTAGGAGCTAAGGGCTAATATATTATCTAATATACTTAAATAGTTCTAGAATAAGTATAAAGTAGTTCTAAGAAGGTAGAAAAGCTAAAGTAATAGCAAAGTGCCCCTAAATAGGTTAGCTAACCTTAGAAGGTAGCTAGGACAGCTAGCTAAAAAGAGGGAGGATAACTAATAAAAAATCCTACTAAGTTAAAAGTTTTAAGATCCTAATATACCTTTACTATTTTTTCTACTAGGTTTTAGGTATTTAATAGTATTAATTATAGACTAAAATAATATAATAGGTAATATACTAAGCTATAATAGCCTAATATAGTATATAATAGTTTATATAGAAAGGCAAAATTCTAAATAAACTTAGTAAAATTTTAAAAACTCCTATAGGGGGTATTAAGAATCCTATAAAAACACTATTACTACCTATAAAGGCCTATAGTAGGCTATAATACTCTATATTAGGTTTAATTATAACTAAACATGCTAGATTATAACTAGAAACTACTAATTACTACTATCTACTACTAACTGCCTCTAAAACCCCTTTATAAACTTATAGGGTAACTAGTCTAGTAAATAAGAGTATTTTACTCCTTTTCTAAGACCTTAATAGCCTTAGTAGCCTTGCTCTTAGTAGTACTAGCAAGACTATTATAGGCAGTCTCTATAGTAGTAATATAAGCATTTATCTTAGTAATCTTATTAGCCTTACCTTAAACTTAAGCCCTAGGAATAGTGCCCTTAGCCTACTAGAAGTAGGTTAGTATGTGCTAGAATAGCATAGAAGAGGGCAGACTAAGGTAGGCTAACCTTCTTATATAGAGAATTAACCTCTTAAGCTATAATAGTATTAAGATAACACTTACTAGCCTTAGCCTTACTAGTAATAGTAGCCTTATCCCTCTTATAACTAAGAGGAAAAGCACTAGAGTAAGAAGTAGCAGAGGTAGATAAGGCACTAGTATATAGCTAAAGGTAAGAGGTATAAGGCTAATACTTACTAAGAATAGGTTAGTATACACTATAATAGCCCTATAGGGGATAGAATAGACCTATATAGCTAATACCTTAGTAATAGGGGATAACTTAATAATTAACTATATATAAGCAGCTACCTTAGCATTTTTATTAGTATTAGGATCTTAGAGGACCTTAATAAAGGGAAGAAGGGCTTAAATATTCTAGCAAAGCTTAGTTAGAGGCTATAGGGGTTAGAAAGTAGTACTATAGCCTAGATTAACCTAGAATAACTTATAGTAAGGCATTCTTTATTCTTAAGGAAATAATAGTAATACTTATAGAAGTATATAGTTATACTATTAACCTTAACCTCCTAGCACTCTAAGTTAGTAGCCTCCTCCTTAGTAATATTATAGAAGCTACAGCATAAGATACTAAAGAACTTATACTCCCTAGATACCTAGTATATAATATAGTAGGTATAGGGGTAGTTAGTTAGAGCTAAATAGTTATATAGGAAGTTTAAGAGGTAACTAGTATCTATTATAGTAGTAGAAGGGGGCAGAATAGCCTTATTAAAGGCTTATAGTGTTAAAATATATTAAAATATAGTACTTATAGTTAGATAGTTCTTAAATACTCCTCTATATTCTAGTTAGCTACTAAATATGTTATAAGGTGCTATAGAACCCTATTATAGCCTAAATAGGTCTATAACAAGGTAATTAATAAAGTATAAAAGATAGAAAAAAACCTACTAGTTAACTATACAAAGGTAGTTAAGTAGAGGAGTAATAGCCTAAAGGTAAGAAAGGAACCTACTTATATACTCCTTATAGACCTGCCTTTACTATAAGGGCCTCTATAGTTACCTAAAAGCTTATTATAGGTAAAAGTAAAGCTATTTACTAAACTTTAAAAATTTTTAAAAAATTGCGCTACTATAATATAGGCTATAATAGGCTGCTCTAAAGTAAACAGCTATAATAGAACCTATTATAGGAGTAATAAATCTATCCTAATTCTATAAAGAGATAAACTAGGTGCTATATAGCTTTATAGTGCTCTACTTTATAACTAGAGATAGTTAGCCTAAGAAAGAGGATAATATTAGGACTTAGGGCTAATATAGTCCTAAGCAGGCCCTATTAGGCTAGAGTAGGCCTATAGGGGGTAGAGTAGTCTAGTATATAGCCTACCTACCCCTTAATTACTATATAGTAGTAATTAGTCTTACTTTAAGACAGAATACACCCTATTACCTCTTCTATCCTATCTATTACTTAGTGCACCTAACTATAAGGTCTAACATTAAAGCTATACAGAAGGGCAAGAAGAACTAAATTAAAGAATAGTTCTAGAGCCTAGAATTAGAGCTATATAGGTAGACAAGAAGAACTAAATTAAAGAATAGCCTTAGGGCCTAGAGCCTAGAATTAGAGCTATATAGGAGGGCAAGAAGAACTAAATTAAAGAATAGTCCTAGAGCCTAGAATTAGAGCTGTATAGGAAGGCAAGACTAGTTTAAAGAATAGTTCTAGAGCCTAGAATTAGAGCTATATAGGAGGGCAAGAAGAACTAAATTAAAGAATAGTCCTAGGGCCTAGAATTAGAGCTATATAAGTAGACAAGAAGAACTAAATTAAAGAACAGCCTTAGGGCCTAGAGCCTAGAATTAGAGCTACACAGGAGGGTAAGAAGAACTAAATTAAAGAATAGTCCTAGAGCCTAGAATTAGAGCTATATAGGAAGGCAAGACTAGTTTAAAGAATAGTCCTAGAGCCTAGAATTAGAGCTACACAGGAGGGCAAGAAGAACTAAATTAAAGAACAGTCCTGGAGCCTGGAATTAGAGCTACACAGGAGGGCGAGAAGAACCGAATTAAAGAACAGTCCTAGAGCCTAGAATTAGAGCTGCATAGGAGGGTGAGACTGGTTTAAAGAACAGCTAAAAAGAGAACATATGTGTTTAATATTCAGTTAGAAACCACAACAGCATAGAGCCCTGGAAAGCACAATACTGTATCTGGATGTTGCCAATTTAGAAGGAACAAGACGGCCTCCTTAAGCTACTGCGTTAGACCTTCCAAAGTAAAGATAGTGATTTCTGTACTATTCATAACATAAGGAAGGGGAAATTCAGGTCCTGCGTGCTGTACGTAGACAATATAAAAGTACGTAGACTTGTGAAACAGCATGCTTGATGGCTACAACAACATGAACAATTCTTCTCTGCCTAAGGAATTCCTGGTTGACGACGGTTTTGCGTTTGAGCGTTCTTGCAACGTCCCCCTTGACAAGGCCGTTGTACACGACCTTGTGCCTCTGCCAGAAGAGCTCAAGCAGGTCTGCGGCGAGAGCTGCTCACTAGTAATTTGGAGATGCATGTTCTAAACAACGATTAACAGTGTATAGGACCAGGCAGCTCTCTCTATTGAGACCCTTGGCGAAGCCCGGGAGCGAAAGAGGGGGCACTATATCGCAGCAGCACGAACACTGACTGCGCCTTTCACAAAGGCCCAACTGGGCGCTGCACTAGCGACAATTAGTCCGGCGGACTATTCCGCCAAGAAATTCTCCAAAGTCAGCCTCAGAAGCTTTCGGAGCTTTGTTTCTGTCGGCTGGTCTCTTGGCAAAGAGACATTCAAGCTCCGCGACTCCGACGCTAGCGGTGCCCGCGAAAAAGTGTATATTTCGCGCTGGCGGGCTGCGTCCCCACCACCAGCACATGCGCACCGCAGCCATGGCCAACGTCGAGATCAGCCTGCCGCTGCCCGTCCTGCCCGAGGGCTGGGCCGGCGAGAAGGACTTCAAGCCCGCCGGCTCGCTGAGCAAGGCCAACGACCGCAAGATCGAGCCCGTCGGCCCGCACTTCCTGGCCTACGCCCGCCGTGTACGTCCCCGCTGCATCTAGTTGCTGCCCATGCTGACAGCCCAGGTCCGCCACAAGCGCACCTTCTCCGAGGACGAGCGCATCCAGGCGCAGGCCAACGTCAAGAGCGTCGAGGAGGACGACCCCGACGACGTCGACGAGCCCGAGGACCCGCAGATGCTGCTGCGCGAGGCCAAGGACTGGAAGGCCCAGGACCACTACGCCGTGCTCGGCATCACCCGCTACCGCTGGAAGGCCACGCCCGAGCAGATCAAGCGCGCCCACCGCCGCAAGGTCCTCAAGCACCACCCCGACAAGCGCGCGGCCGCCGGCGGCACCGAGGACGACCAGTTCTTCAAGTGCATCCAAAAGGCCCACGAGGTGCTGTCCGACCCCGTGCGCCGCCGCCAGTTCGACTCGGTCGACGAGGCCGCCGAGGTCGACCCGCCGTCCAAGAAGGACACCCAGAAGGGCAATTTCTACAAGCTGTGGGGCAAAGTCTTCGAGGCCGAGGGCCGCTTCTCCACCAAGCAGCCCGTGCCCAAGCTCGGCAACGCGAAGAGCACCAAGGAGGACGTCGAGCACTTCTACAACTTCTGGTACAACTTCGACAGCTGGCGCTCCTTTGAGTACCTCGACGAGGACGTGCCCGACGACGGCGAGAGCCGCGACCAGAAGCGCCACGTCGAGCGCAAGAACAACGCCGCCCGCAAGAAGAAGAAGACCGAGGACACGGCCCGCCTGCGCCACCTGGTCGACGACGCCCTGGCCCTCGACGAGCGCATCAAGCTGTTCCGCCAGGCCGAGCACGCCGAGAAGAACAAGCGCCGCTTCGCAAAGGAGGCCGAGCAGAAGCGCCTCGCCGAGGAGGCCGCAAAGGCCAAGGAGGACGAGGCCCGGCTCGCAAAGGAGGCCGAGGAGGCCGACAAGGCTGCAAAGGTCGACAGCAAAAAGGCAAAGGAGGCCGCCAAGAACGCTGCGAAGAAGAACAAGCGTGTCGTGCGCGGTGCCGTCAAGGACGCCAACTACTTCCACGCTGCTGGCGACGCCCCGGCCTCGCAGGTCGAAGCCGCCCTGAACGAGGTCGACGCCATCATCGCCAAGATGGACAACACCGAGCTGGCCACGCTTGCCGGCAAGCTCAACGGCGAAAAGGACGCCGGCAAGATCAAGGCCATCTTCAAGGCCGAGGACGAGCGTCTCGGTCTGTCGCTCAAGTCCCTGGCTTAGGCGGCTTGACGTTGTGGAGTTATTTAGCTAGACATCTAGACTTGTGTGTTGCAGCCGTAGCTATCTATCCACGATCCATGAGTTTTGCTACCTTGCACGTGAACGTGACGTTCAGCTCAGCTTTCGTGCCCCACCTAGACCCTCCGCGGCCAGCACGTCAACCCAAGGCGCGACTGCACAGCCAAGCGCCACCCGTCGCATCAGCGCCGCCCACGACTATCCACACCCGTCACCCGACGTCAATTGCATTCATTCAACCCGCCATCTCGCTGCTCCCGCGTGCCTTGCCGTGTACCCCACCTCCGCTGTGCTGCTCCCCCGCCTCGCCAAGCCGTGACCGACCGCAGTCCCCAGCCCGTAAAGGCCCGCACTGCTACGGAGCGCTTCAAGCTTGCGAGCGACCCGAGGACTGTCTTCACGCTCGCACGACCACTGCCTCACGACCAGCGCCTGCCAGCATGAGCGCGTCGCCCAAGGACCGCGCCGGGCGTAATGCGTCGCCGACTGTCCACCAGGTTGCGAGCCCGCTGATGCTGCCTACGAGGACGGGGTCGCTGTCGCACGAGGAGCCGCGCAGATCGTCGATCCAGTTCCTTGCCCATAGGAACTCGTCGCTGCCACGAGGGAGCCCGAAGCCGAAACAGCGACGGCGGCTGTCGTCGCCTCCGCCTCCTCCGTAAGTCTTCTACGGATCCTCCACTGCTCCCACACTAATGCGCTCAGGAACTTCCAGCCCCGCGTCTCGTTCGACACCTTTGACAAGCCGGCCGACTTCATCGAGGAAAGCTCTTTCACGTTAATAGCCAAGCACAAGGACTACGAGTACACCAAGCGGTCCAGAACGTTTCTGTGTGGTTTCGACGAGAACGAGTACTCCACGTACGCGCTCCAATGGCTCATTGACGAGCTGGTCGACGACGGTGACGAGATTGTTTGCCTGAGAGTTGTGGAGAAGGAGGACACCATAGCAGGTGACCGCAGTGTGGAGACGGGAAGGTACAAGCGGGAGGCAGATGCGACAATGCAGGACATCCAGGCCCGCAATCGCGAAAACAAAGCGATCAACCTCATCCTGGAGTTCTCCGTGGGCAAAGTGAACAAGGTCATCGACGACATGGTCAGTCTTTTAGTGTCTGCCTCCATCCATCGCTTACGCATCACAGATCAACCTCTATGAGCCTGCAATCCTGGTTGTGGGAACAAGAGGCAAGAGTCTGGGTGGCTTCCAGGGCCTGCTCCCGGGAAGTGTATCCAAGTATTGCTTGCAGCACTCGCCGGTGCCCGTCATTGTCGTGCGCCCATCATCCAAACGTGACAAGGCACGCAGCAAGCGTGCGAATGATCCTAATCGATTCGGCTATCAAGAAATGCTGGCCAAGAGCGAAAGTCTGCTTGACGTCACCACAAGCCCTGCCCCGAGTCCTCGCGGCAGCTTTACCGCAACCGACGATCAGGCTGCTGCGGTCAAGGCATCGCTTCAGGCCCAGGCTACGCAGTACAACCAGCGCGCTGAACCCTCACCACTGGCACAGGTCCTCCATGCAGAAGACAGCGAAGACGAGAAGGATCTGCGCAGTCCAGGGTCGCTACTCAAGAGTCCCGAGCTACAAAATCTCGAAAGCCCAGACATGAGCAGCGACTCGAGCAGCGACGACGAGGGTGCAGGCGGCGTGTCGACGCGCAAGAGTAACTTCGAGTCCGACGAGGCAATAGGCGGGACACCAACCGACACCGCTACCGAGGCATCAGATACGCAACCCTACGAGCCGATCCAATTCCAGCCTGTCCCGCCCGCGTCGGCAGCAGAGCTGGCGGCGGCCCGGGCAGCTGCCAACGAACTCGAGGCGGCCTACACGCCTCCGGAAAAGAAGACAAAGTCGGATCACAAGTCAGCAGCACAGCGAATCATGGAGGGCATTTGAGGCGGATAGCGTTAAAATATTGCTGGAGAATTGGTTTAAAGATAGCACTCCTCAACGACGATTGAATAGTATTATGACACCACTCAAGGAATAATAGTTCGTGCTCATCATGGTCTGTCGATATCGATATCGGCTACACGTGCCTTGCCGCATGATCCCTGTCGCTCAGCGAGATGACGTTTGAACACGCGTTCCTGGTCGCGATTGCCTTTGGGTACTCTATTCTGAACAGCAGACAGCGCTTCGCACTTGAGGGCACGCCTTTTATATTCATGCATCCCAACGACTGAGACCTGTTCCGAGTCCTATGGACGTACAAGCCACGTCTTCGAACACAACGTAGAGACAACCGCGACCACCCATCCGCACCCAACACCGCTTTCCCTATGATTTCGCTGGAGGACGACTGCAATGAGTGCGTGCCCGAGTACATGGTCCAGCACGGGCCCGTGAAGACGATCATCTCCGCGCTGCCCTTCCTGCTGACCTTCCTGGTCGTGGCGCTCGGAGTCTCCCAGAAGCTGTTTCCGGTTCTCTCCAACCACCCCGACCGCAAGGCACACCACAGCGATGCACGCCTGCCCGGATCGCCGCCGCGCGAACGCGCATCGCTGCTCAAGAGCTTGAGACTTGATGCGCGAGCTCTCGCAGCCGTCATCTTCTCAACCAACATCGCGCTCTCCGCCGTCCTGGCAGAGCTCATCTTTTGCGAAATCACGAGCACCGGGAACCGCTCGACGCGCACGCTGGCGCTCAAGTTCACGCTCCCGTCGCTGCTGTTTCTGCTCGTGGTCGCGACGCCCGCGCTTGTGATCCACTCGGTCGTCTCTGGCGCGGGGTGGAGCACGGGAGGCGCGCAGAGCGGCCAGCGCAAGGTCGCGTGGATCCTGGAGTTGTGCGGCCTGGCGATATGGCTTGCGGGCTTCTGGTACCTCGGTAGCGGGCTGCTGGGCACGTACCTGCACGAGGAGTCGTATGTGCACGACCACACGTTCAGCGAAGGCTGCTTGGAGAGGATTGGCGTCATCGGCATCAGCATGATGGCGTCGCTCACGGGGTTTGCTGCAGTGTCGTCGCTGTGGCAGACCTTTGGTGTGCGATACCGCCCGGTGAGCGCGATACTGTTACAACTAGGTTGCTGTACTAACACACACAGGTGTCCGAGTCAGACATTGCCCGCAAACAAGCCGGCATCCAGGCTACAAACGACATGCTGCTCGCCAAAGGATCGCGGCTGCGTGCTGTCGAGCGCAAGCTCAGCGACCACCCTCAAGAGGGCCTCATGGGCCGCGTCGTCGGCACGTTCCGCGGCAACCCCGACGTCCAAGAACGCAACATGCTGCGTCTCGAAATCCAAGGCCTGGAGACGATGCGCCACACGCTGCAAAGCTCGTCCGCGATCCTCCACAGCCGGCGCCAAACCCAACTCCGCGCGCACACGGCCTACGGCCGGCTCCTCAACATCTTCTCCTTCGTCTTCGCCCTCTACTGCGCCTACCGCATCCTCGCCACCAGCGCCACAACCCTGCGCCGCTTCTCCGCCCCGTCAACCTCCTTCGCCTCCTCGGACCCCATCAACACCGCCCTGGCCCTGCTCGCCAAGCACTGGGACCCCACCCTCGACCGCGCCGCCTGGAGCCGCACAATCTCGTTCCTGCTCTCCGGCGTCATCCTGCTGCTCTCCTTCAACGCCGTCCTGCAGACCGTGCACCTCTTCACCCGCGCCGTCCCGCGCCTGCTGCACCTCGCCCAGGCCAACTTCGCCCTGCTCATCAGCCAGATCGCCGCCACCTACGTCATCAGCTCCGCGCTGCTGCTGCGCAGCAACCTGCCCGTCGAAATGCAGTCCGCCGTCAGCGACGCGCTGGGCGCCCCGCTCGAGCCGCGCTTCACGGAGCGCTGGTTCGAGGGCTGGTTTTTGGCCGCTAGTGCGGCCACGGCCGTCGGGTTGTGGGCCGGCAGGCGCTTCAGGGGCGCGGAGTGGGAGGACGAGGGGGACGGCGCCGTGGATGTCGAGTTGGGCAAGCGGTGTTAGGGTGCGGTGGGAGCTTGGTGTTGCGTATGTACCTAGGTATTTGGGGTGTGGCTAATACGATGTCGCTGGGCATTTCTTCACTCCACTGTCCCTTCGTACACGGTTACATCATGGCCACAACTGTTCTGCGTCTGCGGCTGGTGCTGTAGGTGCTGTACACGCGTACACTCTTGCATGTCCTTTCTCGCCCACCAGTAGCTAATCTACGTCGTCTTGTCGCCGCTCGCCCCGTATTCGCAGCACACATCAGAAGTCCCATTCTCGCGGGCTACGAGGGGTTGGGTGCAGAGTATGGGGGCTGGGTGTGATACAGGGCGCGCTGGGAGGGCTGGGAGAGTACGTGGGTAGGCACTGTGCGCAAGCGTGCACCGTGTCGATATCGATGATCACGTGCGGTCGCGATACTAGAAGATGTATTCATTTCATTTCATTTCATTCCCGGTGGCTTTCATATGCCCCAGCCGTCACGGCAGCGCCCTCGACTGCGTGTCCTCACACGCATCGCCTGTTTCTTGCTCGTAACCGACATCTCTATTTCTTGCTCGTCACCTCCTCGCTATGCCCCGCGAGCACGTGCTGCGGGTTCGACGGCAGCCCGTCCTTCTGGCCGTCGGACTTCTGCTTCGTCTGCGTCTCGCCGCCCTGCTGGTTGGGCTGCGCCGCGTGCGCGCCCTGCTGCGCGTCGGACTGACGCGTGGGGGAGGGCGATTGGCGGCCGGGGTTGGGGGCGGACATGGTTGCTGGGGGGTGTTAGCGGGGGGGGGGGGATTGGTGGGTGAAGGAGGGGGGGGGGGGGGGGGGGGGAATTTTTTTTTTATTTTTTAAAATTAAAATTTGGGCGATAGGGTAAAAAAAAAATTTTTTTTTTTTTTAAAAAAAATTAATTTGAATTATTTAGAAAAAAAAAAAAAC